>QKQZ01023411.1:0-19316 GCA_003595255.1 Solenopsis fugax | reverse complement strand
GGCGAGCATTATCCGGCCCGACCTATCCCGCTAATCCGACCCGACGAAGTACCAGCGTTACAAATGTTTTACGAAGCCCTTACAACAACAACTATTGGGTTATTCTCCTTCAAANCTATTTTTTCTGAACGTGTTGGTTTATCGTCATGCATATTCTTATGAATAAAAATTTTGTTTGCAGCTAGGATATGTTCGAAGCATTTTTCTAATGAATGCTTTACGAAGCCCTTACAACAACAACTGTTGGGTTATTCTCCTTCAAGAGATAGAAAGTTACGTCCTGATGCTATGCCAACATTGCGTCTACCTGTAATATCTCCGCCAGCATCGAATAAAAGTTTTTTTAATCATAGGCGAAAATAAAAAAAGATGTCAAAATTTACTAATAAAAAACTTGTTTTTTAAATATTTGCATTTTATTATTTTATCTTCATTTTTCTTTAAGTTTCTTATGTTCTCCATCACAATACATTTTTATTTTTGTGTCTCAACTTACGCCACCGACAATTTTTTTCTAATAGTTTTCCGACCAAATTTAGTAATTTTTATTAAAAAATTACAAAATTTATATTACATTAATTATTTATATTTTTTAAATTATATTTCTCTGTTATGCATACTTTATATTTTATATATTTATATTATATACTTTCAAAACATAATTATTTTCATAAATGGTCAAAATGTCTGCTTAAAATGCTTTCATAAATACCATAACTACTACAGAATCGCTGTTTGAAATTGTCGCTTAGTGTGACGTAAGCTTGGACAAAGTTCCTGATTCGGTGCAATCTGAAATATGCGCAAGAGCATACCCTTGTCTTTATACCATAGTCGTGACAATACACGCACGCACGCACGCACGCACGCACGCACACAGTATATATTTTGATTTTACTCCTATATGGCGCTCATACTGTGTAACTTGTATTTTTAATGTGTTTAGTTTATATATACGGATCCCATAAAAAAGAGAGTTATGAAAGTACGCGTGAAAAACATGATTTTAAAAAATTCCGAAATTATATTTTCCAAAATAAATGAAACTATAGGTTCAGTTTTTGACTTTTTCAAATAAAAGTTTAAACTTCAATGTTAGACAAAATGTTAAAGATCTTCTCAAAGTTGCTGAAACATCTGGTTTATGCATTATGAATTTATAAAAATGACGAAAAACGCATTTTTTGGGAGATTTCCCCTTCTTACTTAGAAATCTTACATAAGAGATAATTTTTGAGATCACATTCATATTCAGCGCATCTTATTTATTAAAGAACGACTCTTCGTGACAAAAATATAAGAAATTTGTTACATAGTAATAATTTTTATCTTCACACAGTAGAGCAGTAATTTTTTATAAAAAATCTAGCGTGTGAATAATTTTGAAAAAAAATATATTTTGACATATGAAAAATTTTCAGTAAAATTTTCAGCCTCTTATCTTAAATACTTTTCAAGAACTATATTTTTGTTATAAATGCTCTTTCTTCAACTTTATTTCTTTATAAATAATTAAAAATAAATAATCAAATATAAAGACCTTAATAAAACATGTAAAGTAAGTAATAATATATCAGAAAAATGCAAAATCATAATTGGTTTCATTAAACTGTGAGCAGTCTTAAAAGTGAAAAAGAAAAAGGAAGTATATTTCACTCCACTCCTCAAAGGATTAAGTATTGTTTTTCTTTAGAATTAATTCCATGCTTTACTATCCTGCTTGACTTTCTACCTTATCAATATACTTATTTAGTCTATTCTTAACTATATAATTATGTCTTAGCTATGCTGCCTGTATTTCGTTCCAGAGTTAGGCATTCATGCGTAAAATATAATCTACATTACGCATATACAATATAAGCTATGTTTTACGTATCATTTATGTAAACAATTATCATGAATCGTAAAAGATATAGATTTTATTATAAATAATGAAAATTATATTCTATTTTATTACAATAAAATATTAAGTACAACTCCTCAGATTTAAATCAAAATAATAGTAGTAAAAGGGCTATAAGAGCAAGCCGCGTCGTCGTGCTAATATAAACAGTGTTTCAACACGAAATTATTTAATCTTCTAAGCAAAACATTACAAATATCCAAACATTTCGACGGTAAATGCCATCATCTTCAGTGAATTACACATAAATAATTAGTAATGTAGATCATTGTCGCTCGCATGAAACGCAGATTACACCGGTTTACTGTAAGACGATGTGTTATACTTGCATGTGACACATTACTGGTTTGACTTTCAAATACACACGCTTCCTCGGAGATGATATCTGTCAGTCGTAGATCTGACTACTCTCAGCAGTCATGATATAAATTACAAATAAGACTCGTGGATGACTGACAGGGACGGAGACACTTTAGCCGCCTACTAGAATTTGTTAAGACTTCGGCGTATGACACAAATGAACGGGTTTCTTGGTGAATTCTGCATGAAAACGTATAACACATCGTCTTACAATAAACCGGTGTAATCTGCGTTTCATGCGAACGACAATGATCTACATTACTAATTATTTATGTGTAATTCACTGAAGATGACCGCATTTACGGTCGAAACGTTTGGATATTTGTAATGTTTTGCTTAGAAGATTAAATAATGTTGAAACACTGTTTATATTAGCACGATGACCCGGCTTGCTCCTACAGCCCTTTTACTATTATTCTAATTTATTTTTAATTATACATATTTTTATGAATACTAAATTTAGATATATTAACAATTTTATAACTTAATTATTTTTTCTGTACTGTGCAAGTCAATTTAATTTACATTGTTTGAATATTATATTATCCAAAATAATTTACATTTAATTGCCTACATGAAAAATATTTGTGTAAACGTAAACAATATGTAAATAATCTATATAGACGTAATCAAGAAACAGCACAACTCTGCTTTGTTCTAATTACCTCCTTATACGCACACTGCCTATTCTTCATCCCGCTTTTTTCGCTATTCTAATTTCTACCGCCTTCTTTTTAATTAAAATTATATCTTATTTCTTAACGCTTTTAAAACCCATGCTTGCCCTACTCCTTTATCCCCTATCTAATTTTTCCTTAATTATACCATATCAATTTATTATCGCAACAAACGCAGTGCCTTCCAGACATCCTTTACTTACACATGCTATTAACCAGGTCCAAAAAAGAACCAGAATTTTTTAGAAATGAGATAGTTATTTCATACAAACCGTGTGTACATAGCGGGAATGGAATTCCGTGGCTTCTTTTAGAAATGTCAATCCTGGATGCGTTTCTACTACATCCTGTACAAGTGGAATTAAGTCCTCTGGGAGAATATTGTTTTGAAGTCCCCGAGTGATAATATTGATGAATTTACTAGCTGCATCGTGATAGGTAGCTGTTAATCTATAAGGATAAATATAAAATAAACTTTATTTTATTAAAAAGAAATTAAAAAAGGCATTTTTCCCCATCTTTTCACACAGGTGGGGTAAGACGGGGTATTCCTGTGGGCAAGATGAAAATATTAAAAGTACACTAGTAATTTAATACTATATAACTTAATACTGTCACAAGTGAAAAAATAAAATCATCGAAATCAAAAGATATAAATTACGGATAACTCAATAACGCAGTTGTCTATTTCGTTGGATAACTTTCAACAATCGAGAAGCCACATCTAATATGTATGCTCGATTGTGATACTTGCATCGCGCGATATTAGGAATATTCCGTCTTACCTCGCCACCCTGTTTTGCTCTATCTTCCCTTAATAATATTGTTAATATTAATTAGTCAAGTTTAGTGTTGCGCTTAGATTATTTAAAATTATCTAGATAAAGATAAGAAAAATTACATGTAAATGTATCTTAGATAAGATAAAAATGATTTAATTTTAATTTATCTAGATAAAAAGTAAATTTATATATGCTTTTATATAAACAATTTTTAAATAATATTGTTATAAAACAAAAAAATTTAGAATATAAAAACAATATGTAGGGGAGATCGGGGTTATTCGGAAGACTTTTTTTCTTTTGTGTTTCCTGAGTCCTGTATTCATTAAAAAAAAAAGTTGGACGGTTTGAAAGGTTGAACCTTCCCCTTCACAATGCCGTTATACATAGAACACGGAAATGTACTTGCTGTGTACTACAGATAAAAATGTCGACCAGTGCCAAGTGTTTCGAATAGCCCCGAGCCCGGGGTAATTCGAAACCAGTCCGGGAATATTCTGAAATTTGTGTTTTAAGATAAAAAAAGTAAAAAAACTGTTGTTAAGATTTTGTTTTATTCAGAAAAGGATATACGTTCGGTATTTCAAATAGCCCTGGCGTCAACTCTGCGCATTATTGCGTATGGTCTACAAAAATAGACATCACACAGTAAAAAATAAACACGAAATGTTTCAAATGCATTCAACTCAGACACGATACATTCAAAGTTTTCAAAAAGAATCTTATTTATCTTACTTAGATAAATTTCGAAGAAATGCTGACTATCAGAAATTACTTCAACTGTCGTAAAACACATTTTTCACTGTCACGACTTCAATATGACGCCGTCGCCAACGAAACTTTATTAGCAGCGTCGTTACATTAGGACGCGTTTACAGAATTTAAAGTAAATTTTTAACATGTACCTATACAAAGATATTTCCATTTTTTTGAATAGCCCCGTATTCCGAATAGCCCCGGTCTCCCCTATACATATATTGCCAGTATTAAAAAGCTAGTTTACACGTCACGTATACTGTAGATTTCCAGTACCGGCAGCGATTTTCGAAACGCAACCCTGTTGTTATCACTTTAAAAAATTCTCCTGTTTGGATAAATAATAACTTGAAGATTGAGGCTAAGAACAACATTGTATTCTTATTATTATTGACATTGTCTTACAATTAGATAATTGGAAAAAGATTACACTTCTTTTATTTAAGATAAAGATGAAAAGATAATGTACATTATAATAATCCAAATAAACATACGATGAATTATTTCTTTATCTAAATAATTATCTAAATAATTTTATACAGATAACGGCAAATACTAGTTATGCAATTATAGATTATGGATATTAAAAAAATGCAATTAAAGAGCAATTTTTTGGGTACGTTTTAACATAATTACTTTTATTCACAGCGTGAATCTAAACTTCCGATTGATTTGAATTGAACTTGCCATGCCGCTACATATGCTCCAATTTACTTAAACAAGCTAGTTTAGCTCAAGTAAGTCAAACGTTTTATCTCCAAGTCACTTGCGCAAGTCAAAATAACTATGCTGTTTTGTCATGTATACCATAAACATAGTATACATAGACTGCGCGATCGAGGATTGAGGGTAAACTTCACGTAGAAAAGGATATACTCTGTTTCATGATCGTGCGTACTCTCTCGGTTGCGCATGCGTGCAAAGCGTACATAGGTGTGTAAGGGAGTTGAAAGAGGAACAAGGAAGTGAAACAAACAGATGTACGCTTTGTGCGTGAATGAGAGAGAACGCACGATCACGAAATCTTAGAACTAAGCACGAAATAAAGTGTATCCTTTTCTATGCGAGATCTACCCCCATTTCTCAAATAACCGTTGCGCAGTCTAAGTATATTATGTCTATGATCTACACATATCTACATCGTAAATATGACTAGAATTGGTGTAAAGAGTTACGACAATTACTTGGAAACCACCGTTATTAGACAAAATATATACAACCTAGTGATAATTTTAAAATATAAAAGTAACAATAACAAGATAAAATGAAATTTTAACTTGTAATAATTAGGGGAGACCGGGGCAATTCGGAAGGCGGGGTTATTCGAAAAAATGGAAATATCTTTGTATGGGTACATGTTAAAAATTTATTTTAAATACTGTAAACGCGTCCTAATATAAATAAAGTTTCATTGGCGATGGCGTCATATTGAAGTCGTGGCAGTAAAAAATGTGTTTTGCGACGGTTGAAGTAATTTCTGACAGTATTTCTTCAAAATTTAAGTAAGATAAATAAGATTCTTTTTGAAAACTTTGAATGTATCATGTCCAGTTGAATGTATTTGAAACATTTCGTGTTTATTTTTTGCTGTGTAATGTCTATTTTTGTCGATCATACGCGAAAATGCCCACAGTTGATGTCGGAGCTATTCACAATACCGAACACCGGGGTTATTCGCAATAGTAACCCTAACCTTTACGTTAGCATGTCTACGTTATTGAAGTAAACTAAAGGAAACAACAGTTCTTCATTGATTTAGTTCAAACTTGATAATATTGTGTATTTTAATACATAGAACATGAATATGAATAAAAAATCGTCGCTCTTAAGCAGGTAAAAAGTTATAAAGCGTTAAAGAATGACGCTTATAGGGTTAGGAAATCTGTCACACCGATGGCATAAAAGGATATGAGAACGTGTAAGTAAGGATACGCTCGATCTGTTTTTCTGTTTTTTTTTTCTTTATTATAATCTCATGTTCTCTTATCGCTCTATGCAATCAGTGTGACAGATTTCCTAACCTCACAATCTTTAACGCTTTATAATTTTTTACCTGCTTGATAGCGACGATATTTTCTTTCATATTCGCGTTCTATTACCAAAATACACAATTAATACTAAATTTCAGATGTAATTATGCGACATATGATCTCAAAACACAAATGTCTGACTTGTCCTGAAAATGTTACCACTCTCTATTGTATGTTTGTATTTTTTTTTGTATGTAACATTTCTTTGTAATACTATATATTTTTATTTTAATAAAACAAAGTCTTAACAACAGCTTTTTTACATTTTTTTATCTTAAAACAAATTTCAAAATATTCCCGGACTGGTTTCGAATTACTCCGGGCTTGGGGCTATTCAAAATACTTGGCACTGGTCGACATTTTTATATGTAGTTCAAAGCAAGTACAATATAATTTTATATGTAATTCAAAGCATTTTCATGTTTTATCTATAACGGCATTATGAAGGGGATCAACCTTTCAAACCGTCCAACTTTTTTTTTTTAATAAATACAGAACTCAGGAGACACAAAAGAAAAAAAATCTTCCGAATTGCCCCGGTCCCCCTACTGTTTTTTTTTTTTTTTAATATAGTGTCATATTTTGAATTTTACGACTTAATGAATTGAGATTAGATCGCGACATGTAAATACACTTGACTTGAACGATTCACCAAGGATGATTATCTAACCTAATAATTAACCAGAAATTTGTTTATCAATGGCGGAGCCAATCAGCATTAGAAACGTACATTGTTGTAACTCTTTTTATACCAACTCTAGATATGACAAGCATGCTTGCGCATGCTTGATAAATTTACTTGAACGTGTGTGACTAGATTAACTTCAAAATTATGGTACGACAGTTATGATAGACATTCTATTTAAAATGTAGGAAAAATTGTAAAAAATGCAGAAAATATTCATGAGTTTTTCTTGATGTATGTTTTTAATAACAAATATAAATTAAATTCCATATCCTTACTTTTTCCAAAACTCTAGAAAGACATTCATCTCGACAAATCCTTTTTGCTCGCCGCCTGCTGCCAGAAAAAGTGGTATTTTCCAGTACAAAGGTAAGTCGCAAGCCTACGCAATAAGAAAAACAAATCGATAAAATTTACTCTTTATTACTCTCTTTAAAATATAAAAAAAAATAGATAATATATTAATACAATATATTCTAAGCTCATATACTATAATTAATAAAAACACAGAACTATTACATAACATATAATATAGACGCTAATATAGACATTATTATAGTTATATTCCATACAGCACAAATGATGCTTTAGTCATATGATATAACAGGGTTGTTAAGCGAAACAGAAAAAAATATTCTATGACTTCCAGGTATTTCTGGTCATTTTTAGAAAAATTTCAGGATTGAAGCTAAAATGGAGCTAACAAAAACAAGAAAAATATAAAACTTTTTTATTAGTTATAAGCAAAATTTTGTAAAAAAAATATCGAAAATAATAAAATAAAATTTTTCATATTTTTGACGTATTTTTAAAGCATTTATAACACAAAAACTTCATTGTACTTTTGAAAGGAATATTTATCTTCTCGATTTCAATGCGCCTTTGAGAAAAAAGCATTTATCTTTTCATCTATTTCTGAAATATTTTGAAATCTGTCGGTTATATAATTTATGATTTGTAATTTTTTTACTTTCAATTCTTTTATTTCATTTAATAGCCTTTTATCCTGCACAAAACCAAGGGTTTTTGGCCGTTGGTGAAATTGGCTAAAACTTTAGTATGTTTTAGTTCTTGACTCACTGATCAAATGTCTCCTTAAGCAGAAAGCTCAAAAATAGCTAGTTTTTCTGACGTTTTATAGACGTTTAAAGTGTTGTATTTCATAATTATTTTAGTAATGATTCAAATCAATAATCAACTTTTGTAATAAATGAAGACTTTAGATAATACTATGTTATTCATACATACATGAGAATTATTTGTATGTTTATATATTTTTTTGCCTCTGTGTGTGTGTGTGTGTGTGTGCGTGCGTGTGTGTGCATGGAGGAGGAAGGAGGGATGGGAGTAGTATGCTACTATTTAGCTCTAAAAGCACATATTTCAAAATGTTAAGTAACAAGAAGTAAACATACTTATTTTCACACATTTACTCAGCCATTTATTCACTTACTCACACATATACGTGCACGCACATCCAAACAAAATCATATTTAAAAACAAATTGTTAATTCGGCTTGATTTACGTGAGTCCCTTCGCCTCTAACATGTGGGATGCTTAATTAATTAATTTTTATTTTATATAAATATATATTTACTTATATTTTATAATATTTTGTATGTATATATGTATATTATACATATATGTGTGTGCATTTATGGAAAGGGGAGGGGGTGGAGCAAATATGCTATTATTTAGCACTTAAGCACATATTTAAAACAATTTTAAAAATGTCCATGACGACGGATAAACAATCTTTAATCTTTGCATTTATGAAACTTCTAATTATAACAGTATACAATACCGCCGACAAATGAATATTGCGGAATCCTGTTATTCGTAATTAACACTTACTAGCCGTCGTAATTTTTTGTTCCTCACTATCCATCAGGCCGTGAGATCACTCGCGTTTTATGCTTCTATTAAAGGGTACATCATAATGAGATGATTTTCAACCGTAATTTTACTAAGGAGAACCCGGCAGTCGGGCTTCACCGATTTTAATAAAATTTTATGGGTATCTAGTATTCACTCAAACATTTACTAAAGACGTAAGTTGCAATATTCAGGCATTTTCGAGAAAAAAAAATAAAAAAAGTGAGCGACATAGCGTCCGGCGTTAAGACGTTGACTGCTACGCTTAGGGTATTAGGTTCGATTCCCGAGAACAAGACTTTTTTTCATTTAAATCTTATTTTTAAATTATAACAATAGGATTCTAGGCTTAATATGATTTGAAATCAAACGATTGAATTGAATAGAGCCAATAAGTATATTTAAGCCGCGCTGGGTGTATGTACATGCGAGGTTTCGTTGAATACAAAAAATTATGATGTTACATTAACGCAAAGAACGCAACGCAAAACGCAGACATTTCGACTCCAATTATCGAGTCATCCTCAGTGCATATTTATGAAACTGTAACGCTGTCAGTCACTCTTAGTCTTGATATCCACGTTAACAATAACTGTGAGAATGACAAAAACAAAAACAATAGGGTAATGCTAGGAGAAGTCAATAATAAAATAAGAAATGTCAGGGTGTAAATGGCCCATAACCAACCAGAAAAGATCAAAAGTTAAAAAGATAAATAAATTAAATTAAATAAATACAACTAAAAAGAAATGAATGAGAAAAAAATAATTTTGTATATAAATAAATAGAGCTAGAAATTATTATAGATAAATAAAATAATAATAATAATAATAAACTGGCAATTAAATCTACCTTATTCTTGTTGGCTCGGATGCCATTTAGAACAGTCTTATGTCTTAAGTTGATGAGCGGACGCTGTTGGTGACCCGCTTGACGGCTGTGTTTCGATTATTGAACAACGAGGGAAATTTGGAAGGAAGTGAGGAGGGAGTACGAAATATTAAGAGTGGAATAGACTGCGGATAACAGGCAGATAAGCCTCAGGGAAAAGATCGCTTTGTCTATTGAGCCCATGTTTTTGTCCTTTATTGTGAATCATCTCGGATATTAATTTTTTTTTATAAGAAGATTCTTTATCTAAAATCTCATTTTTTTTCGAGTCAAATTTCGTGGTTAGTGGTAATTCTATGCTTCGATATGACTGAAGGTGATCCGCGCCTTTTGTTAATATCCGAGATGTGTTCTTTAATCCTAGTTCTCAACTGTCTTTTTGGTCCATGTAAGTGGCCTTGCAATCACAACAATTAATTTTATACACGACGTCGTTTCTTGACATCGGATCTAAGATGTCTTTGCCCGTTGTTATGTGTTTCTTTAGAGTATTGGGAATAGAAAACGCTAAGCGAGAATTTAGATCTTTCGTGATTTGAGTGAGGCTTTCGGAAATTGTTTTAATGTAAGGAACTGTAAAAAAAGATTTGTTTTCCTTTTGTCGTGTCGTAGTGTCACCACTTATATTAATAATATTGTCAAGATCGTCTAAACTGAAATTGTTAAAAGAGAGGAATTTTTTTCTTTTGTTGATAGTCGAGAAAATAAACTTCAAAGGATAGTCATTATCTAATAAAATCTTAATTGCTTCATAAAAATTTTTTTCCTGGAATTGTGCATGTGATAATCTTAAAATTCTATCAACAAGTCCTATAATAACGCCTCTCTTGTGACAACGGGGATGACTAGAATTAAAATTAAGATATCTGCCCGAGCATGTAGGTTTTTTGTATAAATCGAAAGAGATATAGCCGTTGTCAACAATTAAAGTCACGTCTAATAGAAAATTATATTTTTAAATTGCCACGTACAATGTTTAAACCGTTCTTAATTTAATATAAAATGTTACTTTTTTAAAAATCAATGAATTTTTAAATGCTTTTCTATTATTAATTAAATTAAAATTTCTCATAAACAAATATATTTGTAATAAAAAAATATATTTGTAATAAAGATTTACAATGTCTATTTTACAATAAGTTTACAGCTTTTAAAGTGATAATTTATCGTATAAATTATTAAAACATAATGATTTGTTGCATCATGAACATTAAATCATTGACATTTTATACGCAGTCTTTACATTTTGTACAAAAATTTTCTATTTTTAAAAAATTTTCGCACGATGAATTTTTATTAAAAACTTTACTTTTTACTTAAAAATACATATTCATGTCTATTCTACTATAAATTATGAGAGAGAATTGTTAAACTGCTGTCACCTGTTCAGTGTCTTATAAGGACTTTACATTAATATAAATGGCACGCAAATGCTTAACCGTATTCATTTAAATTAAAAAGATCCTAGAACATCCGATTTACCCTACTCTTCCCTATAGTAACAGCTGATCAAAATTTATTTTCGAAAATTGCTTGTTTGCTTATTGTAATTTCTTTCGGAAATTGTATATAATATGGATGTACATACATACATATGCGTGTGAGTGCTGCGTTACGCAAAATTCATGTCCCATAAGAGTATATTACAAATTCGTGTAAGCAATGAATTGCGACTTTTGCTATTTTTTGTTGGAACAATCTAAAGATATGATTGGTTATCGTGTATGTCACTGAACTTTTTTGCGTTTTATGGGACATATAGAAATAAATTTTGTGTAACAGAAAATATGTAACGCTTCTGATTATGCGATGTACGTTACGCGAAAAATCTTCCATAGGACGGCACCTTTAAAATAGAAATTTTTACACTGGGGTTTTATATCTTAATATATTTGCGTAAGGTATACGTAGAAAATAAATGAAAACATTTTAAACTTGTAATTCAAACAGATTGAACTTCAGAACTTCAACAGTCCATCAGTTATTGATACAATTTCGGGTATTTGCCGAAATTCGCAACTGACCAGCTTGCGTAAAGATCCACGGGGTGGTCTGCGTTACGCATATTCTTGACGTGAGACACTATCATATCTCTTGATCTATTATGTTATAGTTATATATGTGTGCTTGCTGTAGTATTATACGTACAACAGTATTGCATGTTATTATATAGGATGCATTTCAAAATGATCAAAATATTATTGTTTCTTGTTCTTAAAAAAGTTAAAACTTAAAAAATTATTGTTTCTTATTCTTAAAAAAAATAGATTATTAGACAATTTGAATATAAAATATTTTTGGATGTTTAAATGTCTAAAAAAATTGGACATATAATCTTGATTAAATATATGGTTAAAAGCAGTTAATTAAAAAATAATTTTAAAAATTTATTTAAATTTTTGTTTAAATTTTGATTCATTACCTGATAACGTCCTTATTTAGCTTTGATTTGAAATAAATAAAGAGTGCAAAAAATATTGTAAAAAATTTTTTTTTATTTTTTGACATAAATAACTACATATAAGTCAATTTTATTAAAAATTATATTTTATCAAAAGTTACAAAGTTGTAAAAAAATATTGATCTTTTTTCAGCACGTAACTCTAACTTATAGAATAGTTAGAAATAATTCATTAGAAAAAAGTATTTTAAAATGTCTCATACGATAAAAAGATCTGAAAAAAAATATGATTCAAATACATTATATTCAATAATAAGAAAAACAAATATAAAAATAAATTTTAAAAGCTTTATCTTATAATTTTATGCCTTTTTTCTTTTAATATTGATTCATTTTAACATATATTGTTCATGAAAATAATACAAGTAATGATTGGAAAATATTAAATTATTTTATTTAAAAATATATAAATACTAACCTTCGTGATAATATGAAATTGTGCACGAGAAACGCGACAATTCGGTAAACTTTGAAAGGCCGCAGTAATCTTTGAAATGTTAGTTTCTAATTGTGAGAGAGATAGTGGCTTTCCTCCTGGAAAATAAAATCTGTAACAAAGATAATATTAAGTTTAAATTAATCAAATAGAGGATTATTGACTATTTGTTAATAAGATCAAGTTAGGACAAGAATGATTGTAAACTTTCGGACACATTGTATTTTCAGACGAAGAGAATTTTTAAGAGCAGTAATTAGATAAAGAAATTAACATTGTTGGGATTATTGATTATCGTAAACATGAGCGTGATTGTTACGATAGTACCTCTAGCAGAATGTAACAATCGTAATGCGAATTAAAAATGATAGCATTTTCATAAATATGTGATCAACATTTCATAAATTTTGGAATAATATAATAATTGTTTTTAAGACTCTTATTGGCTTGATTGCCAAATATCCGCGTTGACACTGGCGACTTAATTCAAAGTGGTGGAAAAAAGAATAACATATATCAACAAAAAATATATACACACACAAATATAAACGTATACAATATATACGTGAAAAATGACATGTCAAAAGCAAAATTATTCTTGCAACGTACGTTGTTTTTTATTGCAGTATAATGTTTGTATATTTAAAATAATTGTCGTACTATATAGTTAAAATATATTGAAGACTCTCATTTAGCAACTCTAGCGCTATGGCGGACATTATATTTTTCCGAATATCAAGGTGTGTGAAAAGTCCCGGCCCCTTGAATATCTTAAAAACCAATCTTTTCTAAAAAAAAAAAATGTTTCAGATAAAAGTTGCAGGGTTTAAAAAGACCTATTTATCGATGATATCAATTTGACCTTGGGTTATATCATCAAGATCAGATCAAGGTCATGTGGATTTTTTTATGGAACATCTTATTTCTGATTTCGGAAACTAATAGCTGATGCCAAAGAGCTTTTCAAAACACTACAATAAAGTTTATTTTCATTAAGTACTTTTCGATATAAGTTATAACAGTTAAAAGTTATAGGATCACTGACATTAACATGTGATTGTAAAAGATCGTATGTATAAGCGATTGGTAGGATAGGGAGAGGAAATGATCACCCCATCCTATCTTGATTGGTACGATAAGAACCAATCACAGTAGCTATTTAGCCACTTAGTGAACGGTAGTGTTATTGGATGCGACCCAAACTAGGCTACATAAGCTAGAAATATTTCCTGTCAAACTCGTTCGGTCGCTACATGTCTTCCTGAGACCTGCGACTAGAGTTTAAAATAACAATGCTTACTGAAAAGGAGCATATATCCTTTTTGATAGTGCGAGAATGGGGTGATCGTCCAAGATCTTATGTATAAGTGATAGAACTCTACAATAACCAAATTTTTAGAAATAAGAACAATGGTATATCTAAATCAACTGTCATTTGTATTATACAACGTTTTGAAGAAGTAGCTCCTGTTAAAGATCGAGTTAGACAAGGTAGACTTACAATAGCGACAAATTCTGATAAAAAATTAAATGTTTTACAGTTTTTCGTTGAAGATTCGTATAATTCAATTCGCAAAGTTGCACAACAGCACATAATATCACTTCTATGTCAGTCTATAAAATTTTAAAAAAGAAAAATTAATATAAAAGCAGATATCGGAACGATGAAAATCCCAATTGGATGCGCGAGACATTCTCAGAATCCTCAAAAAGTCAATGTATGGACTGGAATTTTAAATAACGCGCTTGTTGGGCCTTTTTTTATTAAGGGAAATCTTACAACAGAGAATTACTTAGACATGTTTCGAAATGAAATAGTACTGGCAATATAAAATATCGCTCATCAGAACTTCAATGACATTTAGTACTAGCAAAATGGGGCGCCACTTCAATACTTTACAAGTACGCCAATATTTGAGTGAAGTTTATCCGAATAGGTGAATAGAAAGAAGAGGTTACGTTGAGTAGCTAACACAGTCACCCGATCTAAATCCATTCGAATATTTTTTGTGGGAATGTTTAAAAAATAAAATTTACAGTACAAAATCTCAAAATCTTATTGATTTGCCTTAAGACAAAATAACAGATAAAATTAAAGTAATACTTAATGAATTTTGTAGAAACGCAGTTTTAAGTCTCCATAATCATGTAGCATATTATCAGACTATAGAGGGGTAACATTTGATTATTTGATATCGTCATTCTTTTAAAACAGAAATTGTAACGTTCGCAGTACGCGTGCAGAGTTCCAAATAATAGGTTTAGATGGAAATCACTGAGAGTTGGAAGAGGTATAGATGTAGAGAGCACATGTATATAAAAATCATTTTTTCCGAATTTGACCATGTATAATAAAATTATATTACGAAATATCATTTTCGAAAATTAATTGTAAATGTCTCCGTATACACTGTTCGTGTTCTTGTGCGTAATTATCGTCGAAAAAATTAGATATATAAATCGATAAATAATATTAATATAAATCGATATTTTTAGCATTGCAGATTATAAATATTAAATTATGATACTTTTTATTATTATTTCTTAAATTTAGTACAACTTTGTTTTTTATTCATCTCTGCACATTATTTCTTTATAATATCTTAACATTACTCTCTTAACCCTTATAAGTGGACGCGCCTCCCAGCCGAACATTAGTGAGCGCGCGCGGCACTGAGTGTTGCATCACAAATTTATTATTTAGTAGTTTTAATAATTGGATGAATAATTGTAAAAGCATTATAAAAGTAACTACGCTATTTTATAGATAAGATGTTAAATGAGGAATACAGAAGGTCGGTAATAAAAAAAAGAAATGCATTACCAATAATTTTTCAGAAAAACAAAGAAAGATGTTAAACGGAGGCCATTTTTGGCCTCGAACCGATACCTAAGTTATTTATTAGAAACTGTTTATGGGACCCTCTAAAAGCAGAAAAAAATAATTATTTGTCCATCAGGTCGAGAGAAAGTTACAAAAATTGGAATTTATTATTGATTACTGAAGTAGTCATATGAGTGATTTTTAAGCTACATATTAAAATAAAATTGTGCCTTTATGTGCTCAAAAAGGTGAGTAGTAAATGTAAAGAGTACAAGATTTTTGTTCGTTTAATATACAGAGTGTCCGAAATTCCCAGATCCCTTAACCCTTTGCGTCACTTTTTTCTAGTGAATATAATTTTGTGAAATTTGGTATCCGGGGGTTTTTGGGGTTGCTAATTATGATTCTGGTGTGAAGAATAGAAAATTCAAAATGGCGGATCCAATATGGCAGACAAAATTCAAAATCAACTGGATTCGCTTGAAATTTGCTATTTAGAGGTTTTCGAGGTTGCTGATTACGAATCCGATCTCAAAAATTAAAAATTCAAAATGGCGAATCCAATATGGCAGGGAAAATGATCAAAATCGACTGGATTGATTTTGAAAATTCCGTCCGCCATATTGGATTCGCCATTTTGAATTTTGTACTTTTGATATTGGATTCGTAATCAGCAACCTCGAAAACCCCTAAATAGCAAATTTCAAACGAATCCAGTTAATTTTGATAATTTTGTCCGCCATATTGGATCCGCCATTTTGAATTTTTGACATCGGATTCGTAATCAATGACCTCAAAAACTCCCAGATAGAGATTTTGAGGTATAGATTATAGGGCAACATTTTATACAAACAAATTTAATCTGTAAAAACGACAATTTTTCAGTATATCAAGAGGCGCGGTTGCGACACGCGCCAAGTCTACGCTTTAGCGAGTCGCAGACTGACCCTCTTTTACCCGAGTCAACGACTTCCAAGCATGCGAGATTATTTTACAGTAATAACGGCTGATCAGGTTCTGAATAGTCTCAATCGATAGCTTGGATAAAATGGTATAATAAAAATGTTTCTATTTTTTCTCTCCGTGCCCTACAAGCGGAGAAATCGCGACGCAAAGTTCATCTCTCATTTACGTTTACGTTTACGTTTAAGAAACGTAAACGTAATTATTATCATCGCCAAGCGAATCTTGTCCAGTACACGTTTTCGACACAGTGGCGCTTGTTAGCCGTTCTATGTGATCATGTGATGCATCATGGCCGTTCCCACGAGCATCACGGTCGTACTATGTGTCTATGTAGTGCAGGTTAAGGTGACAGGTTTTCTAACCTGAAAATAGTTTTGTCAACAATATATTTGGGTTCACGAAGCAGAGGCACGTCGCGTGGACAACCGTTTGTATTACTGCTTTCGCTCGCGCGAGAGCGCGGTGCATGAGCTACGCTCGTTAGTGCCGGTTGATGATACGGCCCTCTCGAGGACAGCACACTTCGAGGACGATTTCGAGGACAGCACGTGGTGTGTTATTGGTGTCAGTGGTGGTCGACGACGGGAAACGACGCGCGGCAACGACGACGACGACGATGACGACGATGATGGTCCAAGTGTTAACGAGGTGATCCCCGAGATCTCGGGGAGGCGTCTTCGTCATTGTCCTACATCTTCGAAGAGAACGTCGTCCTCGTGACTCGTCAAGATAGCGACACATCGGTGCAATCATGTACAAGTTACTGGGAGGATTGAGCACTTTTTCTGCCAGATTCGTCCGTTTCGTGTAATAATGTATATTACTTTTGAATAATGTCATTGCTTCAACGATGAGTATCTGTTCTTTTCTGTTCTTGCAGTGTTGTTGCGTTTAATGTCTATCTATTTGCACTGCCATTCGGTTCCAACACCTCAGCAATATTCTTCACGCAGAGTTTATTGATATTCAATATTATGAATTGCAATGACACAGGAAAGTTGTTCTTCAAGCCCACACGACCTTCTCATCCCCATGAGATTTAGAGTATTCACAACTACCAACTGTGAAAGCAATATTAGAGCATGGAATGAAGAGACCGTCATTTTTGGGTGGGCCGTGTCATCTGTGGTTATTTATAGAGGAAGCTTCCAACAGAGAAGTGAAAAAAGACTTCAATTCTGTTTATAGTCGATTGGTGCTATGCAAAACTTATAGGTTGGATGAAGATGGCAAAGTTCTGATCCCAGAAGAGGTATCAAATTATTATCTATTACCCCGTTCTTCTCGCATGTCCAATAAATAATAAAGAAAAAAAATTTTTCAGTTATATTGTTGCGTCCAATCTGTAAATTTAACACATGACAATGCACATGCTCGGATGTGAAATTATGTTCTCTCATCTGTCTCGGATTAAACAAACAAGTGCTTCATTTATGGTTTGAAGTTTTGTGTTCCTGTGTAGAAGTAGTACAAAAGTGGTAAGTATATGTATAAATATATGTACTGTAAAGTAATATATATATTTCAATCTGATTTATATTTCACATTTTAATGCTTTGATCACTTTTGACATACATAAGTCGTATATTACTTTGTCAATCAAATGTGTTATTTCACTTTTTTCAAGAAAAATGTGCTTTGCTTTGTCAGATCTACCTCCAAGTCATTAATGCAATGTATATTTTGAATAAATTGACATTTGAAACAAGTATCAAGCATAGTAGTACAGGCATTAAAATAATTTTTATGTCTTTATTCAATCATTTGATACTTGTTTCAAATGTCAATTTATTCAAAATGTACATTGCATTAATGACTTGGAGGCAGATCTGACAAAGCGAAGCACATTTTTCTTGAGAAATTTTTTTAATTTCATTGCTGTATGACATATCTTTTCTCTGCTGAGGTAAAATGCATTATCATTAATATACTTTATTTTTTTACATCAGATTTTTTCTGGGAACTTTAAGCTATATTTACAACAAAGAAGTGCTCGCAATGTAAATTGTGTGAGATTTTGTCTATTTGAAGACGTATTGGGATGACGTTTTCTACGGTGAATGAATTTTCATCACTTATGGTGCCAGGAAGTGCAGAAGCAAACTATGATGCACACGAAGTTAATCCATTCCAGACTAAGAGTCAGAGACGAGAGACGAAAGTGAAGGCACTTTTGGAGAAAATACAACCAGAATTCATTACTCTTGATTTAACTCGAAGTTGATACTCGAAGTTGATGTATCTACGTATAAGGAGAAAGCGAAGAAAAAGCTTTTGGTAAGTAATAAATCTGGAGCAAACTCTTCTTCTTATTTTAAAATCATTTTCATTAACGTTTACTTATATTTTTAACTTTAGTTTATATTTTTTATATCATTAAAAATTTTTTTATTTAAATTTATCTAATATTTTTATGTTTGGCTTTTTTAGACTTTGAGAAGAGAATAAGACCTTGGATCAACAAAAAGATTATCGAATATATTGGCGAACCAGAACCTACTCTTGTGGATTTTATTTGTAGTAAAGTAATGGTGAGTAGTTCTCCTCAGGGAATATTAGATGATGTACAGATGATAATTATTTACATCGTAAAATATTTTCTATTCTTATGCTTTTCGCATTTTATAGACAAATTTTATAAAATATACATTATGTATTTTAGGTATTGG
>QKQZ01023409.1:0-20994 GCA_003595255.1 Solenopsis fugax | reverse complement strand
GAGAATAGTCGTATGTTTTTTTATTTAAAGTGTTACTTGGATATCACAGAACACCAAGTGGCCCTTACGTTCGTGCCGTATTTCTACTTTTAGTCAGTGATGCGTTGAATGATGCGTTCCTGAGATGTATCTCTTTATTGTAAATTATTATAACCGAGCATGATACTGACCAATCGCTGAACGTAGTTTCAGACCACAACTCTCTCTTTTCCCAAAATGTCTAGAATACGGCGAGTGTTTTAAGGATATTATAAATAAAAGAATTATGATTGTGAATATCTCTTGTGTTACGTTAATGTGATTAAAAGAGACAAAACATTGTAAAGAATTAAATAAAGCATACATTTTACATTTACCCGCGTGTTATCTCTCTGGATCTGGAACGACAGGGATCGAGGGTAGGATTACGTTGTTTTGTACACATAAATTTTATTTGTTATATAAACTATTGTAAAAGAGTTACAATTGTACATTAAAAATGTCATAGTGGGTAAATGATGACCTACTGTGTGATACATGAATATCGCGATCTTTAACTTGAAGTCATGGGAGCTTACATCATGCATCCCTGTGCAATAGAAAAATGCTTTGACGTAAGATATAATAATATTCGACCGGAATTAAAGATATGCAATTATAACGAATATTTCAACCCTAATGTGAAATGTAATTGAGAGAATACTGTACATTACAAAAAATGCATATTACATATCACTTCGAATTATAAAAATTCGCAAGATAAATTGCCCATTGATTATAATATTCCTCGATAATGATTTCGAGTAAAAATTTTTACAAAAGCGGAATCAAATTTATACAAATGTTTCGCGATAAACACTTCAATACGGATTAACGCGCAATTTTTGCCGCAAGCAACGTAATGGTTAAAGTGCGTTATAATGTCGTAAGCTTGTACTGTTTTGTTGAAATATCGAGGAATATAACTTGTCGATAACTTTATTAATGTTTTAAACAATAGTATGCATTTACCACTCTTTCATGCTTTTGCTGACGCTATGCTTGTACTTTTTCAGCGACACTAACTGAAAACTAATTCCACCTGGAAAATTATCGCTCGGACAAGCGACATATAATAGCAAAGTCTTCGTGATTGCCCCCCGATGTTACAAGTGGACGTAAAAAATGGCCCTGAGTGGCAAGTTATAAATGCAGCACCCCGTTCTCGCTTGCAGTTTCGCTAATAAGTTCACTGCTGCGAGTGCTCGAGCTTATACACATCATGATATGCATTGCGTATCAGTGCATATGGGAAACAACTCTCCAGTAAGTCCATCGTCAAAAATGGAGATTCTTGAACTATCTGATCAAGCAAAAGATACACGGACTCTCTGTTTCGAGTTGCCTCCTTATCCGCTTCTTGGCCTAATCTTAACAAGCTTGACGAGGCCAGAGCGAGGAATTCCTTCATTCTATCTTCTATATCATTCTGTCCGCAAATCGTAAACAGTGCCCCGAATATATTGTTTATTGCGGTGGCCATGCAATGTATGTTGTTGGAATGACCCTCGAGTGACGCTCTGTAGAAGGAGTTATCGTTCCGAGCTAACTTCGGAATGGAAACCGCCACGAAGACCATCAGCAAGCAAACGAGCAGGTGCTCATCCTCGTCGACCTCAGCCTTCTGATTTCGCAATGCGGTTGTCAAAGTGGGATCGACCTTGCAAGTCAAACCTGCGGCCGACGTCATTTCGGAGACGACACGCATAGGATCGCCGGATGGCAGATGATGTCTGAAGTCCAATATAGAGCTCAATAGAAACGGTATACGTTCCTCTAGCACATCGACCAGTGCCGACTGCGACAATTGTCGGAAGCTGAGAATTACGCCTATTATAGTAACTCGCTGAAGAACGTTGTCCACGTGCTGCAGCTTCTTGAACTGCTCCTTCATCACTTCCGGCTTATCGAAATTCTCTCTTAGAGAGATCAGCACATCCTTGTTCCCGGCCACTAGCTTCTTCAACTGTTGTACCTGACTGGCGATATGCCACATCAGATTTTCATTCAACATCTTCATGCCGTACGGTCCTATCAATTCCGCCAATGCTCTTAGCTCGTTAATGTCGGAGAATTCCTCGGCGTTAAAAGGTATAGCACCTTCGACCGACAAGCTGACGAACGCCCGTTGATTCGCCGAATAACAAATATTACCGGCGCTAACTCGCCTCAGCAGAACC
Organism: Solenopsis fugax; assembly: GCA_003595255.1. Lineage (NCBI taxonomy): Eukaryota > Metazoa > Arthropoda > Insecta > Hymenoptera > Formicidae > Solenopsis > Solenopsis fugax. The sequence goes on along the minus strand of QKQZ01023409.1, from coordinate 18,796 downwards.
TCTGAATACCATTGCGTGTAGAGCGCGGCTATAGTCTTATCACCGTGACTGTCCAGCTCTTGCGTTTGTTGCAACAAGGCATTGTTGAAGACACGTGTGATATCTATGTGCACGTAATTCTCGATAGTCTGAAGGACGTTCATGTAAGATCTAACGCTAACGAAGAGCTCTGATGGTTTGGCTATCTCGCTGGTATCCGGATTGTACATGACCATTCCTACCAATGCTCTAGCGAATCGCGACTCCAGATGTTGGTGCAGATACTCTCTCGGCGCGAACGTGTACTCCCAGACGTTAATAGTAGGACAGTAATTAATGGCATAACACAGCTCGGTGAGGGCCATGTGCAGCTTGTCCATCGTCGTCAATTCCTCCCGGGTCTTCCGGTAGCTTTCTATACCAGGTTTGTGAATCTCGTACATATTTTTCTTGTTCTTATCCTTCTTTTTGCGATTAACAACTTGTGAAATTAATAGAGCGCAGTGTTTCGGCAATAGCTTGTCGCTCATGTTACATTGCTCGTCGCAAATAGTTGTGATAATGTTTTTAGCTTCTTTGGCCATTTCATCCAGGAACATGTTGACGACGGACAGGCTTCTCTCGCGAATGTGATGACGTTCCTCTGGACAGAGCTCGTGGGTGCAACTTTGAAAGTGGCTGCATATGAGAGGGAAGGCGACGATGTATCGATTCTGAGCGGGAAACTCAAGACACATGTGAAATTGATCCTCAAATATCTTGCTGTAAAAGCAGAAGATAGACAAATCAGACGTCTCAACTAACATCTCGTCCAAATTGTCCACCATTTTCGTATGGAAGATTACTGTATCCATGAAGGAAGCTAATTCTCTATTATCAGCCAGATTCATATTGCATTTCGCAATAGACATGTAGGCCTGCAGCCTAACCCAATCCAGTCGAAAGGCACGGAAATCAAATAATTCATTGTCCTCGACCTGCTTTACGGTGAGACTAGCTATAATTGAACACATGTCACTAAGAATAGCCCCCTCGTCCTCTGGACAGACCGGAAGATTTTGTATCATTTGATGTAAGGCGGGGGCGTCGAATCCCGCAAGAAATTGGACGTAATACCTTTGAAGCACCTGAGAATATTTCTTTACCAACGCTCGCAATTCCTCGCAGTGAAAGAGCAATTCTGGCAGTTGACGATCCACCAAATCTTCGCTACCTCGTCCCTTGCTTTTACCTTGAATAGGAGGATTGTCTCCGTGTCTCAGCAGCCACAGCACCTCGTCTCTCGCGTGAGAAAGCCCCATTAACACCAGCAACGCCTTCGGCCCCAGAAGACCAGGTTGATCAGTCAAAATTAAACCTAATTCCTTCAGCGCGGTCCTCAAGAATTTTCTTCTTTCCCTATGCCTGTAACCAGCCTTTTGTACTGCTTGATTGTAACATTCTTTCACCTCCGATACTCTCTTGCCATATCCTTTCATACCCTCGAAGAACGTTTGGATATATTGATGTATGTAAATCACCTCATCTCTGAACAATGCCAATACCCAACCGGATTCGAGAGCGGTGATCCATAGTTTGCTCGGCTGCTCCTGACTCAAGAACGTGTGACAAAGTGTAAATCCAAGTATCACCCATCTCTCAATTCTATCCAGACTCAACGTCTCGCAAGACATCGTGTCTGTCGCCGCTGCTTTCAGTATCTGGCCAGGACTACCAACGAGACTCAACTTCTGATCGGCTCTCCATGTGTCAGCGGACAAGTTTCTACCAGGATACACCGGCCACAACGAAGTCAGAGCATTTTTCAGCAATTTAGAATGTGGAACAAATTCCTCAGAAAGTTTCTTCAATGGAGCGTCGTAATCCATGATCATCTGGCCTAAACGAGGAAAGCTAGAATCAGATTGATTGTGCACCATCTCGTGAGCCGCGTTGAAGAGCCCTAACACCGCTTTGCGATCCTCGACCCTCGACAGAAGAATCATCAGGCTGACATACGTGATTACAAGATCCAGATAACCTTTAGTCAAATCAAAATTAATCGTAATATCCATGTGGACGCCGCATGCGTCCATAGTGGTCAGGAGTTCGCATACGTTGTCCTTAAAATCCAGGAGGTCGACGAATGTATAGTAGTACAATGACAGGGACTTGATGATCTCATTACGAATGTTCATAATAGTCTGCAGCCCCTTTATGTCAATGTTGGGGAACTTCCTGACGATCGTCTTGATGGAGGACTCTAACGCCTTGTCGGAGAGGAAGGCGGGCTTGGATTTGGCATCGCCGCAGGCCTTCTTGATATTATAAATGCGTGTCAGCATACCTACACCTCTGTCGTTCAGGATGATCAGCTTCTCGGCCAGCTTCTGCTGGCTCGGCACGATGGGTCGGGCCATGACCGCGTTCGCTTTATCGCCCTTCTCACACGATTAGCATCACCTGTCAACTTGTTTACTGGGATATAAACGACAGCGATCACTCGACCCCACCCCTGGTGGGGGGATAATTTATCCCACCGGATGCGCCGACTGTTTCCTCTGCTTACCTGCAAGGAAAAACGACGATTGCTTCACGCGTTCTCGCGACACCCCCGGCATCCTCGTGCCGGGGCGATCCGCGTACTCACCTTGCTTGTTGTGATTACATGTTGCACGCAAATCACAACCGCAATCGCGATACGATAGGCCGAAGCAGGCAGCTCTCTCTCGCTCCCTGTGCACCCGTGCTGCGCTTCGAGAGTGCTCCGACCGCTCCGACAGCCGACACGGCGCGTACCGCGTATAGGTTGCGCCACTATCGGCAGACGCAGTACTGCCAACGCTGCGAACGCAAACGCCCGCCCGTCTAGACCGCTGGCGGCGCGCCGAGCGGGGCACTGGTTTTTGAAATTGCAGTGCGTTACGCAGCGAGTGAGATTTCGCTCGTGCACGGTAAGTACATTCTCACTTCTGTATGTCATGTATCGTCATGAGAAATGCAATTTCAGATGGCGGATCGATGACGAGTCGGATTACCGCTGGAGATGACATGGATCGAACCCTGGATGTGAACAAAAGCGAACGCCGAGACCGGACCGAACCGCGGTGGTAGCACGACCAACAGCCGGCGCGTCGTTTCGTCAGCCGCGACGCGAGATTCTTCTCGCCAGGTATCTACATATTTATCATCACGTTACATAATTACTATTAACAAGTTTGAAATTCGATGAAAATGTCAAGTCTAAATATGAGACCGCCTGTATTAGTCACGGCGGATCTCAGTGTTGAATAATATCACAATTTCCGAACTGTGCGCCGCATAGTAAAATGGCGGTCATCTAACATTGGTTGTTGCGAGAAAGTAACATCACGTTTTCGGTAGTCGAATTAGTAGGCGATTAAGTGAACAAAATTGTACACGCAAAGTACTGTCTGTCGCGATCGAATATTCCGAAATCTACTTGCAACCTAGTTGCAACCATTGACGTCCCTTCTCGAACGAGAAATTTCCGGCGTACGATTTTCGTCGGCCGCTTCGCGAGTAATTCCGACGACAATCGTCGCCTCTGTGACATTTGCGCGAGGCAGGGGCAATTTCGCGGTGCGGCACACCGAGAACATAGGGGGACAGATTGGAATTACGCGAAATCGAATCCGCTCATCATTTTCCGCACGGCGGCAAAGGCGCGGAATTTGGAGGTCCGCTTTGTCGCTTGTGCCATCTGCCGGCGCGACCCTGCACTTGATTTACCTCCTGTTATCACTACGGGTAATACTTACCATCCAGTCAACAGAACATTTTATAAATAGATTTATTTGCTGAATTTTTAAATATATTTTTAAATATTATACCGATTATGAAATAGATGGCAGTCCTAAATTCATGCAAGTTATATGATGTGAAATCATCTAAAATAGAATATTTACTGTAAATTATTTAAAAGTAGTAATGCTTTTTAAAAATGGAGAGACGCGATTTAAAATATTAAAGAAACACATTTTATTAATACCATTTATTTATACAGCAGATATATGTATATAAACATTAAAGAATATAAATATATGAAGAACTATGAAAAAACATATAAAACTTATTATATTTGTCAGCATAAAATCAAAGTTAGCATAAATATATTGTATTAAGAGAAAAATATCTTAAAATAAAAAAATTTGAGGCTTTACGCACAATGAAGGAATATTAAATATTGGGAATAAGAATCAAAATTTTATAAGAATCAATTTTTTCAACGAATATTGAATTTTACGCACAATGGACATTAATAAGATATGACATAAATGTGTTGTACGAAGCAATTTATTATTTATCTATATTGTTTATAGAGGAAATTGATTTTAAAACTCTAGCTGATTCCTGTTCCTAACATCTAATATTTCTTCATTATGCATATGGCTTTACTGAACACAAAAAATTATTTACTCAGTAGATTTTAATAGCTTATTTGCTTGCAGTCAAGTTAAAAATATTTTAATTGAAATACTTATGTAAATAAAATAAATAGATATTTTTTAATCTCAAGTATTCTCTCTCTTTCTCTCTTCTTGTAATTCTAGGAAATATTTACTGTTAGATTATTTTTATATTCAAGACAATTAGATTTTTTAATCTAAGAAAATTTATTATAATTAAATTCAATAATATTATTAGCTTATTTGTAAAATTATTATTTAAATGTAAAAAATATACAAAATTATATGCTTAAAGTAATATGTCTGTTTACGTAATAATGAAATTATATAAACTATAATTAAATGTAAAAGTAAATATTTTTACTTAAACAGAACAAACAAATTTTGCATCAAAATATATGGTTTTAAGAAAATGTATCTTTTCATTTAAAAAATTTTCTCTCATTGTCAGTATAACTTTTAAAGAATGAACTATTTTGACCACAGACGTAAATGATTTAAAATGATTACAAAAAGATTATCGGCAAAGGAATTCACCCAATACTCGCATCGAAATTTATAACAAGTTAAAGAAAGAGAGAGAGAGAGGAACGCATTACAGCACAGTTTCACAAAATCTAAAGTTAAAGATCGCTTCTTTACTTTGTGCTCGCTGAATGATTGATAATCCCGAATAGCGTACATAACTTAGTATTTACAGAGAGATAATATATCATTCTCGTACGCGGTATAGGATACTTTGCGGAATAGTATCGGGCGCGCGAGTAACCCAGAACTGATATCCGTCATACGTCGGGGAAAACGGCGCGCAGTCAGGCAAAAAGTCCTCCGCTATCTAGATGTATGATAATGGATATAATCCTTCGGGTACCTTATCTCTTATGAGCGTTATTCGTTTATGAGCGCTTTTGGATACCGTTCAATTCTCGTCTCGTCCTTCTTCGCTGCCCCGACGTGGACGGGATTCCTCCCTCTGCCCCGTTGGCTCGGTTTTACTACTTTCCCATTTTTCATTAGCACAATCAAACTGGCCGTACGCGGAGAAACAATGGCTTCTTGCCGGTCTTCGGCATGGGCGTTTCTCCGCGGAGAAAAAAGCGTATAGATTATCGACCGATAGAGAGGGGCTTGGCCGTTGTGTTTGCCCTCTCGTTCGCTTTTCTCGGACGTAAACCGAAAGTGAGAAAGAGAGAAGGAAGAGGGAAAAAGAGAAACGAAGAAGGGTTCTCCTAGTTGGTCTCTCTCTCTCTCTCTCTTGAATTGCAGCAAGCGCGGATCACCTCTGTTGACTGCGAATTCGTAATTGTTTCCTGTTCGGAGGAGAAGGCCAGGTGGAATGACTAACGACCAATTTCCTTCGGCAGGCGAGTCATTCCCTAGGTATGATCGATCCGATTATCGCTCGGCGTGTTCGTCCTCGCGAGTTCGAATCGCGTACATCACGATTCCCTCTTTCGTCCTTGCAAAATCGTTGGTCGCAACTCGACAACGAATCCTGTGCCTCCTTGAAAAAAATATTCGCGCAGATTGCGGGATTTTACGGGGCTTTACTCGATAAATTGGAATCAGTTCGAAGATTTAGTAAGGATTAAAACGTAGTGATGTGTCTATTATGCGGTTTAATTCCTTGAGCAATATTTTATTGAACTACGCTTCGATTTAGATTCGTGCATGAATAATAATTATTTTATCTCTGTGCCATGTGTCATTAAAACTATTATATTGCTCTAATTCTTAATCTCAGAATCACAATATCGACTGTAATATTTATCTCGTGAAATTAAGATTCACAAGCTCTTTAGCTTTAAAGAAAAGTTATGTTTAAATTAATGAAATCGTTTCTGTAACTTGGTTTTTTTAAGTTGAAGTGAAAATACTTTAGAAGAAAATAAAAATTTATTTGATTTCAAGAAATGACGTTTTTAACTTTTTTTAAATTTTTTAATTAAATTATTTGTTCAATTTATTTGTGTATATATATATAATATTTAAACAAATAATTTTTTAATTCAAAGAAAGTACTGAGAAAAATGTAAGAAATAATTTAGTTGTTCTGGTTTTAAAAATATATTTCTTTCATTTAAAAAAGATTTGCGTTGCACAACCAAACTATTTCTTTAATTCTAATAAAAGGAACAACTAAATAATTTCTTCAAATTAAAAAAACTTTTCTCTGGATGAAGTAATGTCGTTACCATTACTTTTTTATAATAACAGTTTGGTAATGACGTTCCAATTTTCCACAACAGTAATGGTGAATCCAAGATTGGAATAGTCAATCAACTTATTACTATTATCGTAAAAAATTGTAATATCGTTACCAAATCATTATTATAAAAAAAAATATAATAAAAGTAATGGTGACTCTTTATTTATAACGAGTTACTTCTCATCCCTGGCTTTATGTAAGCAGTAAGAAAGATTCTGAAATTATCTAGCACAGTAAAAATAAATTGGTTATAGGAATATCGCGCAAATACCAAAATAAAAGTTAATACTATTAAACTAAAATATAAGAGTTAAAGATACATTGTGCTAAAATACGTCCGTCTATATAGACTTAAACACGTAACCACGAAGATGTCCAACAGTGGCGTTTCCTAACGACGTATCTGGGGTAAAGGGGAGGCAATTGGGGCGGCTTTAATTATCTCGCGGGCTTCCTAACGTGCAATTAATTCCGAATGCGGTTTAGTTTAGCGAACGAAGAGCAAACAATGTATTACGCCCTAGGCCGTCTAAACGTAGATGGTTACCACGGATCGAGGGGCCTGCAGGGGACTGGAGAGGACTGGTGGGGTCGCTTAAGAGGCAATGGGGATAGCGTTAGGCCACTTTACGCAAATAGCATGGATCCACCAGATAGTGCATACTTCCTGTAACGTGCTACCGCCATACGTACACCCCTCCGTTTACTCGTCTTGCCATCCACGTCCCTCGCCACCCTTTTCACGGTTTTCCACCTCTCTCACGGCCGCGAACGCGAGGTTAATGCTCCATGAACTTGTGATTGTCTTCAATGTGAACCCGCGGTTTTAGCGGAGGCATGTTCTCCGCCTCTCGATTTTGCGGCTTCCCCTGAACGCGCGATTCCACATATCCTCGCACATCACACAATGTTCGTTATCTATTCCGGCTTCAATGGATAAGGTATAATTGGAGTTCAGATTTACAAAGAAAAAAGACGTATCGGTTTTTCTCTGAATAATTTAGTCAGTAAGGAAAGCTTTGCACCAAGGTTTGTAATGACGCACGCGTTTCAAGTGTCGAGTTTTTATAGCAATTTCGACAGTTTGAAGTTTATTCGAGCGATAGAGAGATCGGAGATTTCTTTACGAGATTTTGTACACGGATTGAAAATTCAATTCGCCGTTCGTGAGAGTGAATTTTTTTTTTTTTTTACGAAACGAGGCCGGGCATCGGAAGGTAGCTCGTAGCAGAAGGGAACCGAACGTAATTAACTCTGCTGGTGTATTACGAATCAATAGCGTACGCGTATATTGGATACGTCCTATTGGCATACATGTATTTGTATATTGCATGCTATTATGTATCAGCCGCAAGCGATGTATGTGTATATATATATATATATAATAAATGTGTAATATGTTGACAATCAAGATTGAAAGCGTTGCATATCTCAATTAACGTTCAAGCGATAATTGGGAGTATCAAAATATTTTTCTCCCGATATATTAATTGCGATGCTAATAATCAAGGAAAATTTGTATCCAGAGTTTGTACATAAAATTGCGAGAGTAAATGTTATTACCAAGAAATTACGATAAAATTACGGAGGCTCTGTGAAATTCCATAATCTTTTCTTGCAATTATATAATTAGTGATTGCGAAATATATATTTTGAGATTGAAATTAGTAATAAATCATTTCATGAAGTTTTATGTATGGAACTCGTTGAACTCGATATTCTCAGCTACCATAAAACAGGTTTCTTATCTGCCATTTCAAGTTAATGCTAATTAATCCTTTTGTGTCATTAAATTAAAAATATTGGAATATTAAAGAACATGAATTTCACAGGTCACTGAAAATTTGCAGAATAAAATGATATTCGAATCTAATAAAGGAAATATGCAAATTGGTAGACGGCAAGGTAGTAACCAAACTCAAAAATGCACAAAATCCAGAAAATAAGGACGGACAAAACGTGACAGGGTAAATTCGAAAAGAAAGTAGACAGAGAACACGTCCACTAGATTCACCAAAGAGAAAGAAAAAGAGAGAGAGAGACGGACAGAGAAAGGGAGAAAGAAAGGGACGAAAAAGGTGAAGAGAGACAGGGAGAGGAATAGTTCGCGCGAAGCGAATGACTGTGATTCGTCCAATTATCGGTTGGCACCAAAAGTGCTGGGTCTGGCTCGCCTGCCAAATGGGAAATAGCCGGCGAACTGCAGAGGCAAGCTATAGCTGTAGTTATGGACCTACGGACTCTGCGCGCGGACTGTATGGATCCCCTCTTTCTCTATCTCTTTTCCTCTCTAATCTCTCTCTGTCTCTCTCTCGCGGCATCATACGGACTTTTACGGTAGGGAGGCTGCTGGACGATCAAAACGTAAACGACAATCGCCGAAAGATAATTTCGCCCCGTAGGATTCGACGATTTTCTGCCGGGATGACTTCGTGAGAGGTCGCGCGCTCGCGAACGGAAACCCGAAGGAATTGTAAAAATCCAATCGGAATTAGGACGTCGCACGGCGAGCTATCGGTTTCTCAAATTGCGTTTGAATATTCGTGTAACGCGGCGGGACGGCGGTTACTAAAAAATCGGGAAGCCGTTATCGATAATCGATACATGAAGCTAATCAATTCTGGCTGACTCGATATTGCCTCTGCTACGCGAAGCAACGTGAATAGACGATAACAGACCGCTGGTTCGGTCATGTCATCCGTAAGAAAATCAGCTTCGCGAAATGTAACGATATCAAAATAGGACAGTTAATATTTTATGTGACTGAACACTGTCCGAGTAAAAATTGAATACTGATCTGACAGTTTCCCTCACTCGAGTGAGGGAAGGTAATCGGGGTTTTAATTTCGGACTTAATTATTCATGAATTAAACCGCATACACCGAAACTCCGTTTTCCACCTATTTGAAATACATAATTCGCGAAAGCGGTGCTTTAAAATTTAAATATTGTCAAGCTAAAACCGGCCGTTTTACCATTTTAATTCTGTATTCATAACATAACGTCATATAACGTGTGTCGTATCGACCTCGTCGCGTTAATATTCAACGGGTGTCGTAGAAAATACCGCCATGGGTAGATGCAGCGGTCATCGATATAGTGCATTCGCAAAATCGCGAGTCGCCGGATTTTGCCGGTCAATCGCCCGTCGTTCCTTCTTCCGTTGCGCGTTCACGCTCGGCTTAACGCGCTCCGAGACTGGTAAATGACGTCATTAACGAGGACTAAAGTGCTGACGCGTCGAGACTAACCCCAACCTTTGACCCACAGTTTACCCCCGTCCAGTTTCTCTCCACCCCTCGAGATCGATGCGTCGATTTCCGATGCCCCGTACCGCCGTCGTAAAGTTGGATAGAACCTTGCCGAGCATTCTGTGCGCGGCGAACGGGTCAAAGGGACCTCGATCGCATAATATATCTCCATCCCTGGGATAAGTACGCGTTTTATCAACCTCACGTATCTCACTCTCTTCATACCCTATACAAAAACAGTTAATATATCGAGAATGGCGCGGCCGCCGTTGTGCCTGACATTAACGCGCCGAATATATCGAGAGGGAGAGAGGGTGGAAAAAAAAAATTGCGTCGAGCGGAAAGTATTTACGAGCTTATGCTAATATTGAGATATCTGGCGTAGCAATATCGGGGATATATCTCGGGCTTATATCACGCCGTCGCTCTTCTTTATGCTAATCCATCAATTTAACCCGATAGATATATTGCAGTTTCATTTTTGGGACATTGCGGATTATTATGATTCGCTCGTCGTATATCACGAGTGTCATCCCCCTCCTTTTTTTTATTTATTGATTCGTGACCTATTTCGAGCGTCAACGGTGCGTATACATCCCTTTCAGTGGCATCGCTACGTCGGGAACTTTTCAGAAATGAAACTGTATCGAGATCGGGATCGGGATAACGTGGATTAAGATGGATTTTAAGAAGACGCGATTGCACTTACGATGCACACGCGCGGCTACGTTTTTCGCATAACGTAAGAGCTCGTGAGCGCGACTGTTCATAAGTAAGCCCGGCCTCGCGCGCGTATGCGTACATATAATTACGTATTCCGTTACACATGTGCGCGCAACAGGATGAGTTCGTTAGAATTTCATACGCTTCGAAAGATTCTCCGGGATTATGCGCGAATTCGATGTTCGCACAGCGGAGATGTGTTGGTGCGCCCGTCGGATCTCGGCAGCCGGTAGCGGGGGCGCACGGTGGGAAATTACGCTCTGAATTATAAATACCGACAAGGCGGATTAAGGGAAACGGATTACTATATATGGTCGCTACGTAGTCGCGATTCCTTATCCTTGCGCGATCTTTCATTTTGTTGCCGCACGGCTGAACGAATTCTAATTCGCCGGGAATGGCAAGTGATTCGTGCAAATTTCCGGACATGCGAAATGAACTTGAGACATGCACGCTTGTGATTCTTTAATAACTTTTTAGTAGATCTTTTTAAACGCGCGCTCAATGATCCTTCTAAAGACGGACGTCCCTTTTCGCAGAGAGAGAGAGAGAGAGAGAGAGAGAGAGAGAGAGAGAAAGAGAGAGAATGAATGAATGAATGAATGTGCATTTATTGCAGTCCTAGGGCAAGCCCTCTAAGGACAGATAGATGTACAGAAAAAACCAGGAGAGAAATCGGAAATTGCTTACAAACTAAATTAAAAATAAATAACAGTCGTAAAGTGAAGAAAAGTAAGAAATAAAGGAGTGACAGACTATGTACTTATAAGCTAAAAGAGAGAGAGAGAGAGAGAGAGAGAGAGAGAGAGAGAGAGAGAGAGAGAGAGAGAGAGAGAGAGAGAGAGAGAGAGAGAGAGAGAGAGAGAGAGAGAGAGAGAGAGAGAGAGAGAGAGAGAGAGAGAGAGAGAGAGAGAGAGAGAGAGAGAGAGAGAGAGAGAGAGAGAGAGAGAGAGAGAGAGAGAGAGAGAGAGAGAGAGAGAGAGAGAGAGAGAGAGAGAGAGAGAGAGAGAGAGAGAGAGAGAGAGAGAGAGAGAGAGAGAGAGAGAGAGAGAGAGAGAGAGAGAGAGAGAGAGAGAGAGAGAGAGAGAGAGAGAGAGAGAGAGAGAGAGAGAGAGAGAGAGAGAGAGAGAGAGAGAGAGAGAGAGAGAGAGAGAGAGAGAGAGAGAGAGAGAGAGAGAGAGAGAGAGAGAGAGAGAGAGAGAGAGAGAGAGAGAGAGAGAGAGAGAGAGAGAGAGAGAGAGAGAGAGAGAGAGAGAGAGAGAGAGAGAGAGAGAGAGAGAGAGAGAGAGAGAGAGAGAGAGAGAGAGAGAGAGAGAGAGAGAGAGAGAGAGAGAGAGAGAGAGAGAGAGAGAGAGAGAGAGAGAGAGAAAGGTAGACTCGCGGCTCCGTATAATTTAACGGGTCCGATATGATCCGCGCGTAGCGTGAAACGTTCACCGGTTCTGTACAGATACTGGGAATGGTAATTGGTGAGGTAGGTATGCAGATACGCGCCACATGTATTCTGGATGCGACAGGGCGCGCGGGGGTAACGGGCGGGTGAGTCGCACTAATATACTCACACGTGTTAGCGATCGTGTCCCCAGGATTTGATTGTCCGTGTTGCCTGGAGAATTATCGAGCCCGCTGGATTCCGCCGCGGCATTTGCAAGCGGAAGTACGCGCGCTACGATTCAGAAACATTGCCCGCGTTGTCGGGCCAGCAGGATATGCCATGTGTGATTGCTTCCCACAGTTGCCAAGTTATATGCGCGTTAACTGTAAAAGGAGCACACAGTTGGTATGACGAGCGTATTGTGATGGCCGACCATGATTGTCGAGTCGTTATGCGTTGTGCCCTGTTACAGTCGATATCTAGGAGAACATTCGATATTGACTCGCGACAATAGATGACAAAATAGGTCATGAATTTTGAATTATAATTCCTTTCTGTGCATCTGGTCTTGTGATACAACTTCTTATATAATATATCCCTATGTTCGAAATATGTATATATTTTGTTATTACATACACTGAGAAAATGATTTTTTTTTTTAATGAAAAAATACATTTTCTTAAAGCTATATATTTTAATGCAAGCATTTATTTGCTCTGTTTGACTAAAAATATTTTCTTTTAAATAAATAGACATGTAATTTTGTATTTTTCATTTTTTACATTTAAATAATGATTTTACAAATAAGCTAATAATATTATTTAACTTAATTATATTGTTTTAGATTTAAAAATCTGATTATCTTGAATATAAAAATAATCTAACAATAAATATTTTATAGAACTGCAAGAAAAAAATACTTAATTAAGAATTATTTCTTCATTTTATTTACATAAATATTTCAATTAAAATATTTTTAACTTGACTGCAAGTCAATATTATAAGCTGTTAGGACCCACCAATAAATATTTTTAAATAAACTTTTTTTGTTTTAAGATATTCTTCAGTGTATATCTCTTGTATAGTCGAAAAGTACATAATAGTACCTACTTGGCAGTGATAACTACTATTTTCTTTAACCATCGATCACTGATTGTAGTTTTCAAAACGCGAAGTAGTCATAACACTGTCGTAACTACAAAATTATACTTGCATGAATTCGTTTGTAGCAGAATCGTGCTGTAAATGCCAAGTCTACATGAATCATTTACGTGTTACATTATGTTTACACGTTTCTTTTTCATGTAGATTCAATTTTATTATAAAATATTTATAACATGTACACATGAATATATAACTTATCTGATCTATTCAATGGATATCTTAACCGTATCTTACAGATATTCTCCTTGAGATAAAAGCAACGAGAGGAAGCCAACACCTAAATCGTCGCCGATTTTTAATAAAGTAAACGAATCGTAGCCGGTTCGTCGCGTCGCGCGTTTATTCCGGGAGTGCCGTTTAAGTTATCGGACTAATAGACTTTTCATAATTCTCATTCGATAGAATCCTAATTCGAGGGCCGGGAATCACACTCCCGCTGCTTGGCAGTGGACATTTCCGAGTCGCCAACTCGGGGTGCTGAATCCACGGGACCCCTTCCGAATGGGAACTCATATCATGGGTTTTATAAACTCGAAGTGCCGCAGTGTGTTCGCGCGAAAGACTTATAGATATATTTAATTAGTCCACGGGCGCAATTTTAGTGTTTAGTTTTTAACGCGAGTGTTCCGCGAGTGTTCCACAAGTGCAACGAGAGGAGAAGGCTTGACAACCTGAGAAGAGGAGGAGGAGGAGGCCTAGAAGGCAGCGGGCGACGACGGAACAACCTTGGGGTGAGTAATATAATTGCGAAAAGTATCACCACATATGCCTCCGTGGTTGAGATGGTTAAGTGGTCGAAGTGGCACTCGTCCAGAAAAATGTGGAGGTCCCATGTTCGATGACTGGTAGATGTGTTATTTTTCGTAACAAGTTCTTTACAGTTTTTAAGGGAAAAGGATTCTTATTGACTTTATTACTATATTAGATGCTTGTTAGCATCGTTTATTATTAAATTGACTTTCAATGTGATATTACTATCTCGAATTATCATGTGATTGTTACACTAAGAAAAAAAAATTTTTAATAAAAAAATACATTTTCTTAAAATCATATATTTTGATGCAAGCATTTGTTTCTTCTGTTGAAGTAAAAATATTTATTTTTAAGTAAATTAACTTATTAACTTATTAAATATATAATTTTGTATTATTATATTTTTTACATTTAAATAATGATTTTACAAATTATTTAATATTAAACTTAATTAAATTGGTTTCTTGGATTAAAAAATCTGATTACCTTGAATATGAAAATAATCTAACAGTAAATATTTTCTTGAACTGTAAGAAAAATTACTTGATTGAAAATTCTTTATTTCTTCATTTTATTTACATAAATAATTCAATTAAGAAATTTTTAACTTTGACTGCAAATAAATAAGCTTAGGACCTAGCAAGTAAATAATTTTTTTATGTTGCATTTATGGTTATCAAATTGCATAAGTATGATAAAAATAATAAAATATTATTTTAAATGACGCTGACAGAAGTGACAAATTCTGCGCGAAATAAAAATTTCTTTTTTACACATTTTAAACATTTTAAATATAAAAACAAGTAATCATTTGAAATATATTTTAACATAATTCTTGTAATGTGTTTTGTGCTTGAAAAATTTTTAAAATAGGTGTGGTAGAAGTCTAATTAATTTTAATTAATTTCTAATATATGGCGCAGTAATAAATTTTACAGACAGAAATGACGACATTCGTTCATGGATAAAATGTTTTTGTTGAAGCAAATATACAAAAATGTCTAAAAATATTTAACTGGATATACAGAGCTGAAAATAATTTTGTTGATCAAATAAGCCATCAAAATAACTGTGTAAGACAGTCAAATTAGTTGCTAGAATGTCAAAACATTTTTTGATACCTTGCTTGAACGTCCTACGTAACTATTTTGATAGCCTAACAAAATTATTTTCAGATCTAGCTAATATTTTAATGCTTCAGCAAAACCGTTCCTTCCATGTAAAAAAAACACGGTCAAAAGTAAATTAATAACCAGCTATGATTCGTTCGATCGTTAAAATACGGAATTAGGAGATAAAGGGAAAAACCATCTCGCAGAATTCGTACGATCGTAAACAGCGTGAATTCGTGGCGGTTTTCTTAACTGGTCACACAGGCAAGTAGTTCGAATGAAACATCGTCGATCATAGCGGCGCCGTCTCCGGCATTAAAGTCCGCTGCCCACATTGAAAGCCGTATTCACTTTTACGAATGGCGCTCGTGATCGTCGCGCGACCTGTCTCGCTAGTAAAAATACTTTTAAGGAAATGAAATTGATATAAAAGACGGATTGTAATGGGGACACTATAAAACACCATCCCTCCGTCCTCGTCTACATACGATGCAACGCGCGCCACTCGGCAGCCAGGACGGGATATCGCTTGTTGCCGTGCCGAACATGTTCACGATATCACTCTCATAAATGTACATGCATGGAACTTGTACCTGCGAGTAGATTGCAATCTACTATGAAACTTTTCTCGTTAATCTTAAAAGGCAAGTTAATTTTCTGCCTATATAAAGTTTATGTTGATGAGAATATTGATATTCATATTCGAACGCAACAAAAGAAACGTATTAAGTTTTAGAAACCTTCTCCGAGCATTTTAATAAAAAAAAGAGGCGTGTTACAAGTTATTAAGTTCAACGTACTAAGTTTCAGAAAGCTTTCCTGAGCGTTTTAATAAAAAAAGAGGCGTGTTACAAGTTTACTTTGATTTTAGTTTAGTCATGCTGTTATAATTACAAAGATTCTATATCGAGTCTTATATCAAATAAAAAACTTTTAGTGTATTTATAGACTAATTATTTAACAGAAACTTGTACGTGATTTTCTTATTCGAATAATAAACGGAGTTGCGTCGTTTGCAAAAAGAAAAAAAAAATTGTTTGTGGAGATGAAAGGTTTAAAGGGTTTCACGCGTAGGTGAGGAGGACTATACGGTAACTGTAGGGTTGATTGAA
The DNA here is from genome assembly GCA_003595255.1 of Solenopsis fugax. Classification (NCBI taxonomy): domain Eukaryota; kingdom Metazoa; phylum Arthropoda; class Insecta; order Hymenoptera; family Formicidae; genus Solenopsis; species Solenopsis fugax. Next base: position 2,709 of record QKQZ01023409.1, on the reverse strand, counting down.
AATTCCCTAAGCTGTCTTTACGTTATTCGCTCTCCGCAGTATCGCCCAGGGCTGAGAAATATGCTCGAGCACGTCTGTGTGTGTGGCCGTTCGTCGCGTATGGCACGTGGACCACAGCTGTATTCGGAGGCGTGTGAGCGTCGGTCACGTATTTATGAGCTTTTTCTACGCCGTCTGATTTTAAATTAAGTCTCGCGTTTCGAGACGCCCCGGATTAATTCTATGACGCATGAATACTTCAACGATGCGTCCTTATTGGCGGCAGGCTGGCGTAGGTTTAAAGTTGCGGTCTTTTTCGCCGACTACGACCGTGGATAGAATAACGAGAAAGAAAGGAAAAAAAGCTCATTTGAATTAGGGCATGGTATTTTTATGGAATTAGCCATGCATTCTGCAACAGAGAAATTAATACTCAGTCGTTTCAAGATGATCCTCTTTCTTATTCAAAATTGATAGAAAATCGAAAATTTACTTATTGTTAGTCTTAATATAGTGATAAGGAGATATTTAATAACTTCGAAATTCTAGATGATATCCGATAATCGTATACAGAACTAGTGCAATATTCACATCGTCGTGATTAAACAGACGAAGAATGATTAAGATTTAATTAATATAATGATTAATTCAATTTTGTTGCTCGATTGGTATCTATCATGTAAATAAATTTTCCTCGACGATTCATCGCATGCGGCATGCACTCAATTATAATGTATACGATAATGCACAGAAAAAAATTAATATCAAATCAACAATTCATTGTTTCATGTATAAGCAAGAATATAAAATCTCCTTGGAAGTATTTATAATTTCAAAGAGACATAATTTGCTAACATAAAGAAATTTTGTTTCTTCATGTAAACAAATTATGTCTGATCAAAATTATCAAATTCTTCAAGAAGATTTTATACTCTTGCTTATATATGAAACAATGAATTATTGATTTGATATTCATTTTTTTCTGCGTGATGTCATAATGTATTCGCAATGACGTAAAAAAACACATCTTCCATTGAATGGATATACATTCAGCGATGTCCTTGCCGATACGATCCTACGCAGAGGCAATAAGCCATCGGCGTTAGCGACCGTGTAATTATTTCGGCTGAGTACTTGGAATAATTAATGTAATTTCTACCGTTACCGCGAGCGGTACTTAATGCAATTATAATCATCAATTAATCATTACTCTACTAATGCTCGATCAATAACTACGGCGGCGCTCCGCGTTCGCCGCGTGGTTCGCGTTTACGCAAAATTAATCTCCGAAGAGTGCTATCGTTGCGATCGGCGTGATATTGTGTTACATACGCGTGCCACCATAAAGCGTCAGCGGTTCGTTATAAATCACCGTCTAATGAAAACTCGCGTTAAATACTCCCATGATCACGTTGATTATTAATTAACGTGCAAATGGTGAGCCGTGCGCGTCGAAATCGTCCGATGACAACTTCAACTTCGATTTTAATTCGTTTCTGTACGAATACGGGTTCACGTGCGGCTATTACCGCGGAATCGTGCGGATTTCCTTGCCGGTTTCTTTTCGCGAAAGCGGATGAAATCATCGCAGTGTTCGTGAACACGGAATCCAGCGGAGAGGCAATGGTCCAAGGGAATCGCGCGCGATCCACGAGGAGGGTTGCGGCACCGAGTTCTGCGAATGATGTATTGGAAGTAACTGCAGCCAATAAAAATCAAGCGCTTTCTCTGGCCCGCGTGATTTGTGGCCGATAAATCAAAGGAGCCGCATTTCTTACGCGCGCCGTTCAGGCGAAAAACGCACGGAAGCGCATTCGGTGGGCTCGCCTTCTTATCCTTAATTCGAGCGCAAAGCGCGCGCGAAACTTGCTATTTCTAGTATCAGTTTGATCCGGCATGCTCATTCCTCTCTCTCTTTTAGTTTTCTCACTTTCGGATTTCTGAGAAATTCACTTTTCAATTAGGTAACATTATATATTTATCTGTTACGTTATATTTGTTTAATTACGTTATGCACAAAATTGAGGTTTGACAATTTTGTTATAATTATTGTTGAATAAATAATAACGGGATGCATACATATTCATGAAATCGATAAACTAGCCTTATTAGAGTTCTGAAGAAATCAAGTTCGCTTGAGATACAGATGAAAGAGAAATGCATTAGCATCGATTGGCACTAATTAGATTAATTAATTCAGATATACATTTGTAATACTCGGAAACCGGAGAGTCATCTGCAATCCGATTTTGATAGGATAGAGTTTCGCTCGTTACGCGGAGGATCGTATTCTACGAATCGAGATGTCTCGTTGCAAGTATACGTCGTCGCGGGTCCGTCTGGCAGCGCGGCACGATGAATCATTTGATTACCGGAAAACTTATGATTTCTACTCTCAGCGGAAGGCAATTTACAAGATTGGTGGCCCGGCGCTATAATGCGATAGCGTCGGTACCGCTTCGGGGAAAGCGACGGCCGGTATATGGCCGAAGCTCGCAGGGCGTAGAGCAACGCGAGAGGAAGAGAGCGCGGGAGAGAGCTCGCTTCGGCGAGAGAAAGTGCAACGCGCGCGGAGTGAGGCTGACGAGGGGGTGTGAGGGAATGGACGAGATGGGGCCACGGGGTGCCTCCCGCTCGCTGTTTGTGTTTTTAATTTTCCCGGGCCGTTTTGTATGCAGATATCTAGCGTAATTTATCCGAGAGCGGAGGCAGGGAAGAGGGAGGGAGGGA
>QKQZ01023406.1:0-10124 GCA_003595255.1 Solenopsis fugax | reverse complement strand
GACAATACATAAAATTCTGAAAAAAATTAATATGAAAGGAGAAATGTTGTACTTTATTATGACGCAAGAAAATTAAAAATATTCCTTATAATTTCTTAGTTATAAGTCTTTATGTCAAAAGTGCGATTTCGGCAACCATACCTTACTTATCGTATTCCGCGTCGTCGATTAACGTTGCCTAATTAAAATCGTCTAAATTATTAGAAATATTAGATTCATTCTCATGACGTCAGCCTGATAAGAAAACGATTAGCGCAATCTCGCGTCACCTCCCGTCTACGAGGATGAGACAGAAAGCGCGCGCCAATTTCTCGCGCTACCATCCCCACTCAACAACTTGGCGCTAACCTCGCCACTCTAAGAGGACCGGTGGTGGCGTAGAACTTCGGTCACTCTCCACGCAGAGACAAGGGAAAGAAAATGCCCCCTCAACGGCGCGTCCACCTCTTACGGCAATCCCTGCGGCGCGGCGATTCCTCCTGCGCGGATCTCTCTCCTCAGCGCTCCGGCGGTGCAAAACAATTATTATTTAACCACTTATATAAATTGATCAATTAACATTAATTATATCTGATTTTTAAAGTGTTATTAGTAAAAGTGTATTATGAGTAAAACAAGATTGAATGAGTCAAATTTTTGTCCATATTACTAATTTTTTATTTATTTTAAATATTATTTTATTTATTTTTGTCAGTAAATGTTGTTTAATATTGAGTGAAAATATAAAATATTAATAAGATAGACAATCGTGGTACGCATTTAGAGGAGAAGAGGATATTATGGCTACTGTCGACAAAATATGGCTACCTCTATTATCTCCGTTATTAGGTGACGTATTCTAACAATTGCTTATGGAATTATTCGTTTAGTAGCCCACGTTTTTTAGTGATGCTAATATGCCAATACATAACTGACAATTGTTATAAGGCATTTTTACTTCTGAGCACTTCTAAACTTTTTCAAGGTACATTGTTAACTTTTAATTACACATACTTCCATATTATTCTTAAACTTGAGTGTATTATCACACGAATGTACACTCGAGTGTTTTTTTTGTTATATTTAACTTTTTATTCGGCTGTACACATTTCGAGTTATACAAAGTTAAAACAATAACATGGAATTTTGTTAATATGGTTTTTTAAGCGAAATATTTATATCGAAATATTTCTTCGATTGTCATTTCTAGAGGGCGGTGTTTAGAAACATTAGAGATATCATTTTATGCTTGTTGTTTAATGTTAAACAGGGATAAAATGATATTTCTAATAAAATTTTTAATGGTATTTCTAAAGTTTCTAAACGCAGGAAAATTCCAAACGAGGAAAATTCTAAACAATGGAAAATTAAAAATATATAATTTTGTAACAAGATACTGTTTTTTTTTTAAACAAAACTAATATTTTAAAATTATTTTTATGTGGATAGCCATATTACAACCACTTTTTTTCTTCCACCAATTATGCAGTGCATTAGATTTTTATAAATCACGTCCTAAATAATAAATATTTCATTACTTTGAGTCTAGAATCTGTCAAACAACACTTTGACGAATATAACTGTTCAAGTTTCAATAGAAAATACTAATTATAAACAAAGTTATTCAATAAAATGAAAATGGATGCCATATTACCCTCTTCTCCTCTAGTAACTTTCCTTTATATACTTTTAATGCAGATAATTTGGTTTCCGCATATTATTAACATTATCTAGGAAAATTTATATACGACATATCGCATAATACATATTGAAAATGAAAAATAAAACATGTGATGACTGTTTACTATAACAAATTCTATTTCCTCCAAAATAATATTAAATCAAATAAATACGTGGTCATGAAATTCCGTTTCGCCGAGAGCGGCGAAAAATCTGAACGTCGCGTCGTCGTCGGCACGATAAGCCAAGGCGAAATAAATAAAATGGAGGACCGAGAATATACATTTTCCTCCAGTGTGAAATATTAAATCGACCGACGACGATTCCGCAAGGCAAATACACATACGTCTCTTATGCAAATCCTAGAATTCGTGGGTAGGCAATGCATTTGCCAAATGTACTGGTATTACGTGTGTCACTTCTATATTTAACTGTAATTTTTTCTTAACATCACATTTTCACATGTGTATTAGTTTTCCAAAAAATTCTCGATTAATTAAACTAAACAATTAAGCGTATGCTTGACGATTTTTGTTGTGTCTAATGGCCATCTCGATATGAAATTACCATATAGGTTATTGTACGTAGCTGCAGAATTTAGTAGTTTACAATACGTAATAATTTCTACAGTAACGACGCTCGTAAAATACACTTTATCACGCCACTTCCGAAACGATTCGCAACACTGTGCGTATAGTGCAAAGTGGCCGCATAGAATGCAGCGGGTTCATGCAGCATACAAGGGACGTTGCTCACGGCACATAATACATAATATGACTTTAGTTTTCGATGTTGTTATCGAACATCCAACAGCGTTCATCCTCGGTAGTATCAATATTCATAACATTATATGCAATTTGCGGATACCGCGCATCCATCTCCGACTACCCAGCTACTCGACACTCGAACGCCGTAAAAACTTATTTCGCGATGAGCAGGTGTGTTGTACCGGTACAACGAAGAAAACATATCGCTTCGGCTGGTGGATTTATCGCCCCGTCAACCAGCGCGCGGCTTTGCCTACTCGTGCGAAATAAAGAGAAAGAGAGAAAAAAAGATCCGACCGCGCCTGCCTTCGTCGTATAAAACAGACGTAGACTAAGAATCTGGGCCACCTATTCACTGTCGGTGAAGAAACTGAACCGTGTTTTATGCCGGGCTTCCCGCGCCGAATCAGGACACAGTGTGCCTTACACGACGGCAGATAATGAAGATTTAGTACTACCCGCAGATTTTGTCACACCTCACACCAAAATTTGTTCCCTCATCGACTCGGCGAGTTAGACGTCTTAAATGCGTGTTAAATGCAAAATATTGTAAATAAATGAATTAAGTGACGTATGGATTACGAAAAATTAATTTAAATGTAATATTATATGTATCTGATATATGTTTAAAGGCAAAATGTTAACATAATGTAGAAGAAAACACTCTCTTTCTTCTTTTTCTGTCTTTAACATAAATAACAATTTAATCTTCTTATGTTAGAGAAAAGAGTAGCAATCAATCATTGTCTCTTTTTGTTCTAATAAACGATACTGTCGACTTTAAACGTCCCACCTGTTTCTCGGCATGTTCCTTTCGAGCCATCGCTTTAACGTGTACTGGCATTCGCCGTAACAGAGTTACAACTAATCTGACCTGTTTATCTCGATTAAATGGTATATCGCTTATTTTCCCGTTGACGTTACATCGAAATCTGCGAACCTTCCGCATGCGGCCGCCCAAAACCTGGCACGTACACGTGCCGTGTAAGTAGTGCACGTGGAATCGTATCGACAGCAGGACAGATTGCGTTGTATTTCACGTATTCCCGTATTGGTGTGTGCTGCAACCCGACCGCAATTCGGCCGGTTAGGTGGCTAGAGCCAATCGTCACCGTGGAACAACTGACGACAACCGAGAAATGAAGTAGAAACATGGCTTCGTGTGTGATGCGGTTTCCATGAACCCACAAATAAAAAGAGAAAGGGGGGAGTAAAGAGAAGGAGGGAGAGAAATCTACTTCGACAGGATAGCCATGGAACTTCGTTGGTTAAACGGCAGATTTATTGCGCTCCGTTAAGTCAGTGTAATTGAGATGTTCAAGCTCGACAATTGAAACCAGTGAGCTCGGTGGTTCGAAACGATTTAAGGGAACTAACGAAGGGAATGCCGTTAAACAGATCGATAAGAAGCGATTTTAGCATGACAAGTGTGGAAGCATATGTCTTATATTTTGCCGAATCATTCATCTAAATATATTCATATAGGTAGCTTATAATAGCGTCCTAGTGTAAAACAGAAATAAATAAAAAGGCAAGAGTCCAAAAATACGTATATTTCCTTCTTATATATTTTTTTTCTTCTTTCTTATAAAAAGTATATTTTATAAGGAAGGAGAAAAAAAATAAACTAACAATAAACTTGAAATTAAGAATTCATAGCTCACAGTTAAATATAACTATTAAACAATTTAATTAAAGTAAAAGATTTTTATCAAAGTCAATTTTATCAAGGTAAGGGACTCTCGGTTTTGCATAATAATAAGTTTGATGATGTTAATAGAAAGAATACAAAATATTTGCAGGGGAGAGTTGCGTCATGTATTGGTGACCTAAATTGTATCTCAACATTTTACATTCTTACTTTATATAAGCATTTAACAATAAAAATATAAAATAAATTAAAAATAAGTATGCAGATAAAAATTTAACAATTTACATCTTGTTTTGCATATGTAATATTTTTAAAAATCAGGCACAACTGTTGATAATTTTTTATTAATTTATGCAGCTAATGTAATCATAACAATGTAATCATGCAATTTTATATTTAATTTTTATATTTTCTTTAAAAAAGATTTATTGTAGAATATTATACATTTATTGTACATACTTGAAATTATTACAAAAATTAAATCTTTATTTTTATAAAATCTATTAAGTTTCCTAAATCACACAACAACTTATCTTACAATAAACAATATTAATGTAAGACTGATAATAGTAAAATTAATAATTAATATTAATAAAGAGATATATTAATTACAAAAATAAATTTAAACTTCTTTTATTTCGACGTCTTTACATTTTTATTATCGTTAATTATTAATTATTAAATATTTGATCTCTTTTTTCGATAAATTATTAATAAAATAAATATTAGTTAATGATATCTTATATTTTAAGTCATTAATTCGATACTTTTGAAAGTGATAGAATTTAAGGGATTGGTTGCCTAAATCGTACCTTTTGTTGCTAAAAATTTATAATAAATTAATTTATAAGATGAAAGGTTAAACATTGTAGTAATATTTAAAATATCAAGCTGCAGTTTTGTTTATTGAAGTACAAATTAAAATCAAATGGAAAATGTAATAAAAAAATTACTTGCGCATTTGGCAACTTTCCTCTATATAAAAGAGAATAATATGTAAACAATATGATTGATAGAGCAAGGACTTTATTAAAAAACTTATATTTTTCTTCCAGTCGATTGGAACTTAATAAATAAGTATCGTCATGCAAATAATTAAAATATTTCCAAAAAGAAATCACAAGCATAACAAAAAAATTGGTAACGGACAGATAAGCAAATTGATCATAATCAAGTCGCTTGTTGATTGAATAAATTTTTTGTACCTCAAACTGACAAGGAAGTTAAATACTTTATAAGAGAAACTCTTTGTAGCTTTCATGAATAACGAACTCTGAATCAATCATGTCACATATCCATTATGTTTGCCGTTCTATAAAAAAAATGTATAATATTTTGCTTTCATATATTATTTTGAATGTGAGCACAGAATTAAATAAGCGTAATTTCAGAGAAAATCGGGAATATACGTTTAGGATACCTAGTCCGTCAGCCTCTGATGGACAGCCTTAACATCTCGTATGCATAATGCATTATTTTAATTTCCATGATACGACAACGACGAAAGTAAGCATCGGGATGCATTACACAGCAACGTGAAGCGGCTAAGCGCGTACGCGGCTTTTTCCGTTATTTTAATAATTTCGCATTCACTCATTCGCGTTTACCGCGACGTCGACATGAGAGGTCATATTTCACACCATAGGACGTAGGATTGCCGCGCAGATCACGCTATTTTTCAAAATGCTTGACGATTAATTATGAAAATAACCCGCACTGTTATTACTGCCCACAGCAGTGGACCGCATTATCACGCAATTATCTATAAATGATTATACCTCTCAACCATATTGCATATCACATATTTAAACAATGTATTTGAATGAAATATAGTTAAATATAGTTTAAAAGTAGATACATTCAAGTAGATATGTATATATCATTTTGATATCAAATTAAATAAAACATTTTATTTATTAAAAGTAGATTATTGAAATAAAAATTACTTTATATGTGAAAAAGCAGTTATACAATAATTGTTTTCATTTTAACAATTGTATTATTTTTTTTATTATTTATATTTCTCTCGCATTCGAAATAAAAGACATTTTGCGAACTTCAATCATCCATTTGAACATACTATTTTTGATAGTTTTAAATTTATTTTATTGTACTATAGCTCTCTCTCGAGCGCTGTCGTAATCAGCACATTCATTTAGCCACTTCAAACGACAGAAGACAAAGGCAGTAATAAGATCAAAGCGTCCTCATACTCGTTACGATTTTCATTATGTTCTCTGATGCATGCAGTCTATCTGCGTGGCTTAACTCATTGATGAGTGCACCGAGAAAGTACCATGCTTACGAACTACGCAGTTACATTATGTTTTGCATAAATATTGTGAAACTACGGCTTTATACTGTCTAAAAAGACTTGGGTGTTTGCTTATGTTTAAGAAACCTTTTCTTTTTCTCTAAAACTTTCTCTTCCTTTTCTGTCATTCTTTACATTTTTCTTTCGTACATTTTTAAAGTAAAAATGAAGGGAATTAAATTATCTTTCTAACGGCACTTTTGGTTTTACGATCGGACTTTATTTGCGCCTTATAGAGAGTAAAAACTGCAAAAATGCCCGACTTACCCCACTCTCCCCTATATTGCGATATATATTGTGATTAAAAAGAATTGCGTTATATTTATTCAGAATGCTGTTAAGACCAAAAAAGCTAATGCATAAGTGCTTCACCTTGTGCATGCACGACATTCGTCATCTTATCTACAGTCATCGTATTTATTTACTGAATGTAAATATTACAGTATAAAAAAATAAAAAATAATAATGCGTTATTGTATATGTTTTTAGCTATACCTACAATATTGTAATTTTAAAAAGAAAATGAAAGTATTTAATATAATTATGCCATTCCTTATGAACACAAAAAGTTACATATAGGTCCAGCCAAAACACATTTTTTTATTATATTATCCACTTTTGTGGCCAGATTAAAATCAAATTCTTTCGTCAGCTTACCCCCATATTGAAGTCATAGTATAGAAAATATTCAAGATATCTTTAATAAATTAGTTTACATTATTTTTTATAGAATGTTTAGAAAAGTATGTCACTTTGTATTATCTTTTTATATGTAACACAATATACAGGATGTCCTAAAAAGGTTGGGACTTCTTAATCTTGGAAAATATAAGTTTTACAAAAAAGTATTTTACACAAAAGTTGTAGGGTTTAAAAAGATCTATTTACTGATCTTATCAGTTTGATCTTAGGCGTTACTAAGGTCAAGTCAAGGTTACATCGAATTTTTTAAATGAAACTCCCTATTTTTTATTTCAGAATCTAATAGCTGGTGTTAAGAATTTTCCAAAGCACAATAATTAAGTTTCATTAAGTATTTTCCAAGTTATAAAGCTTAAAAGTTACAATACCGCCGGCTTTAGCATTACGTAGAGATCCTCAAATTACTTGAGGATCTCTAGCATTACCGAAGGTGTATCACGTGGAGGTTGCTTGGTCGGATTTAGACATCTTTTGTGTCAGATTTACACACATAACAAAGAAAAATAAAATTTTTCGTCATTCTGATAAACTTTTTTTTCACACAGTGGTGGCATAAGAATCTCGTTTTCGTCACACTATGAATAAGTTAAAAATCTACAGAGCGTGTAACTTTTTCATTTAAAATAATACTTTTCGTGTTCTAGTAGTCGCAAAATCATCAATTCTTTTATCAAAAGTATATATTTTGTTTCATTTTATTTTTAATTCTCATTGATAACTATTCTTAATTCTCTGTTATCTGATCTTTTTTTCACTACGGTTGTTATCCGACCAGGGTCTCCCAGATCCCTCTGCTTTCTTCTGTGATTTATATTTTGGAGACAAATGTATCAATTAAAATTTTTATTTTAATTGATAGCTCTAACAGAGACTTACAAGATTAAACTAATTACATTATAGAATATAAAAAATTAAAAAATTTATGTAACAAATAAAACTTTTTTGGAAAATTCTAAAAGTTGAATTTTTTTCAAGATGTAACTTAAAAAGTGATATAAGAGTTATAATAATGTGAAACTGAATTGTGAAACTGAATTGTGAAACTGAATTGTGAAACTGAAAAATTGTACTTTTAGAAAAAATTGATTTTATAATGATGATCACAAAAAGTATCTTTTTCACAATGTAAAAATACACAATTTTAAAAATTTTAGATAATTTCTTATTTCGTACATTAAGTTAAAAAAAATAAAAAATAAATTTACGGATTCTTTGTTGAAAACCAGTGTGGTTTGACGTTGTTATCCACGGCAAAGGGTAACAACTTCACAAAAAGTGCAATTTTTACGAAAACGGAAAATGAGTAAATTTTAAATAAAATAGTAAGACACTGGTCCAGGTAACAGAGGATTAACTTAGTAATGATTTTAAATAACTTTTCATTAATTATGCTTCAATTTATTAAAACTTCTTCCACATGAAACATGAAACTACTGTTACCGAAACAATTAAAAATTTTGTTATGCTACCTCTACGGTTCGGGTAGGATTCAGTTAAAGAGTGTGAATTTGAAAACAACAAAAATAGAAGCTGACTTTATACTAGAAGGTGCTGATGCTGCACGCTGTTTGAAATTCGAAATTTCAGAAGAAATTTTAATTGCATTTAGATCAATTATATACTTTAAATTTATATTGTTATTTTTGCTCCCCTTCAAATTTTTTACATGAAGCAAATGTCTCGTTCGCCACACCCTAGCCTAGTTCCGACTCCGCTGTAGATGACAGTAAGAGAAAAATGTCGGCATACTTCAAGGCAGTACCGAAATTCGAATAAACATGTATAAACCCATTCAAATATGTTTAAAAATCAAGTAATTAAAACAGTGAGTTAATCAGCTCACCCGAGGCTATAACTATAATATTAATAAGATTCGATTTCATGATTATAAGAATTCCCCCTTTCCCTTTAAGAGATATTACAAAGTGATGAGAAGTTTGCGCCGTGAATTTTCACTTCTTTTTCTATAAAATTAAAGAAAACAGTAAAAGTAAAATAAAGAAAACAGCCAACGTTTAAATTGTTAAAAAGTGTTTACAGTAGAGAATGTTTATCGAGACAAATATTTGAAATAAAAGATTCTAGGAGAATCAGAATCGTTAGAAGATGATTACAGAAAGACCCAAGCAACACAGGGACGTCCACGGGGGTCCCAGGGACGTCCCCGCGCGTCCCAAGAACGTCCCTGGGCTTTCCGTGGACGTCCGTTGACGTCCCTGTGTTGCTTGGGGACTGGCCTTCAATTTTCGTTTTTTACGACCGACTGCTGCCAACCTTGGTTGGCAAAAAACGAAGGAGTATGCGTTTCACCGAAGCCATACCTTTGTTACCTTAGTTCTCAGTAACTACAGTATGATATGATATCAACTCCCGCAAATGAACTTCTTATTAACCAAGCTTGGTTTAAAGCGTATAATTACCATTAATTGTATTAAAAAAAAGTTGATAAATGATATTATTCGTTACCCAGCAAACATAGATTGTATGTATATTACATATATGTGCAGATATGCATATATACTATTTATATTTATACATAGTTACATATTACAAGACTATTCAGCTTTTAAAAGTTTGAAATAAATAATTTTTAAAGAAAAAAAAACTTCCGACTGCTGCCAAAAGTTGAATTAATAACAAGAGAATAAAAAAAGTTCAAGAATAAAATTAAACAAATAAAATTTAGCAAGGACTCTCGTATTTAAAACAACAAACAATTAACTGATAGGCTACTAAGAGTCAGCGCGGTTATAAGTGCGCAATTAAACTTATTACAGTTTTTTTAAAACTGTTTATTCATACTTAAGCGATACAACAATTTAAAACGATTATCTCATCATGCTTAAGCGATAACATAAATTCGAACGAACGTTTCGACTCGCTTTGGAGTCCTCTTCAGCGTATCAATATAGAAAATAAAAAATTCGAGACGTCATCAGTTCTCGTCAACAGGAAGCAGTCACCAACAGTTTGCCAAATCCATAGTGGCATCTCCACCCGTGTCAGTGTCGTAGGAAATGACAATTCTCAA
>QKQZ01023399.1:0-15035 GCA_003595255.1 Solenopsis fugax | reverse complement strand
CTAAAAAATGGCGGGCTACTAAACGAATAACTCCATAAGCAATTGTTAGAATACGTCACCTAATACCGAGATAATAGGGGTAGCCATATTGTCGACAGTAGCCATAATACCCTCTTCTCCTTTATCACCTTTTGATTTTTTGAGCATAACTTTTATCGAAGTGTATTGAATGCACTCAAAATTTTATAGTAAACACTTGAGGGAAGGTCTGTACATAAAGTGTATTCAGATTTGACAATATATACTATGATCTTCGAATTTTTTATTAATTTTTTCATAGTCGCACTTTTGTGCTTTCTTTGTTTTTCATGTTGCAATCATTGTTTTTACCAACATAACCTAGTTTTAGCAATTAGATTTAATATTTCACATTATTTAGACTTGTTATAATGATTCAAAATTTATGATTGAAATTTAACATATTTTGGAAATTTCAAATAAAATTAATTTTTTACAAGTTGCTGTTTTCATTATTTGATGAAAAGTTATTACGTAAGTTATACTTATCATCAAAAGATATTATGATTTAATAAAGATTCGTGCCCTTTAAAACAAGTTATACTAAACAAAAAAATCGAAAGGTGATATAATTTTGGCCGGTACTGTATATTTGAAAAAGAAACATAATTCTCTCTCTGATCGCGAATATTTTTACATTTTGACCTGTATAAGGAAGATTCTTTCCTTGGATTCTGAAGGAGGATGAGTCCACGTGTGGGATACATAGGTATAAATACAATACTCGCAGTAATATCTGTATCGTCGATATCAATCAAGAACCACCCAGTACGCCCCGACGGAGATCCGCCTCGGACCTCGGACCTTGTGTCCGAATGAAAAAGGATTTCGTGACCGTGGCCCACTTCAGCCTCGGGACTCGGAAAGCCCCTCGTTCCATTAGACGCGAAAATTCCCAGAAAGTGTTTCGATTTCAGATAGCGTTTCCTTCGGGATAGTGGATATCGGTATCACTCCGCCCGCCGATGTGCCAGACGATCCGTGCTAGGCTAAGATTGCGTAGAATGGTGCGCAGGAAGGGAGAGGCAGGGAGATGCGGGGGGAGGGGGAGGGGGAGGGGCGACATGGAGAGAGGAACATTTGGGAACGTTGGTAACATTGTGAAGGCATCCACGGAGGAACAGACGAGCGCACTCAGCAAGGGATAGGTACCAAGCTGTCTCTGATCTGACACGACGAGATTACCGTCGAAAGAGGAAAAGCGCGTACGCCCTTCCAGAAAAGAATGAATGGCAAAAATAGACTCTGGGGCTCTCCCACCGTCGGACGGAGCTGAAACTCGTGCAGGGTAAATTACGAGGTACATACATGAGCGCACGTACCTGCGCGATAGATTACGCGTGGACACATTATCCGTTGCGGAATATGCGCATAAATATGCATGAACGAACGTGCGGAGGATTTAATCCGCACTACCGAAAGAAAGGTGACGCGTGCGAGACAAAGTAATCGCTGTGCGGGACGTCATTTGAATTTCGAGAAACGATACAATTTTTTTTTTTAATGATGTCTCGTGTCACTTTCCGATAGCGTTAAATATCGCGCATGTACAGCCATTGACAAAATTATTAGGCACCCTATTTATTTAATAATTTCTTCAATTTATAAGGAAATAAATAACACTGTCTTTATAAATGTTATCATTTATTTCTTAAATAATCATATAAAGTAATATTTGCTTAGTCCGCCATTATTTTTTATGATTTCTGCTATCCTTTTAGATAAGCTATGTACTAATCGTTCGCATATAGCAGGTGAATTTTTTCTTTCATTCTTCGAAAATCACCTTCTTGAGCTCAGTAATTGAATTGCACTTGCGAGCGTGGACATGTTTCTTCAAATGACAAAAAAAAATGGAAAAAAAACAACTTTCGTATTATTTGAAGTCGAAATGCACACTAAACAATTTTGTAAATATTGTCATTTCTCTAAGAAACTTACATGTCTCAGTTGCTCGACCTTTTCATAAGATCAGTAGCATGAAAACAACACGCAAATAGAGAATTCAGTTGTAAAAAATTTAGAAAAAGCAAGGGTGCCTGATAATTTTGTCAATAGCTGTAATCGATGAATCGTAAAAGCCCCAAAAATTATATACATGTATGGTAATTTGCAGGAGGTACCGTTGCGTTTCGAATAAGAACTAAATTTGCGTGGAAAATCGTTTATATCGTACAATGAATTTGATTAAATCTAGTTAAATCTATGACCAGCCCATTACCGTTACTAATTAATTTCTCATTATGTTATTTTCATCAATTTTGTGCTCTGAGGCGGAGCTATTAACAGTCCCGCTGCGAATTGCAGTGACGTATACCTTAAACATGCCGAAACAATGGAACTGTACCACACGTATTATTCAAGTGAGGTTCTCCTTTATCGATTAACCCTTTATCGATTTGCAAATTGGAATGTAATCATGCTCGACGAGAACGAAATACGACGCACGACGTGAAAGGAACGCGGGCGTATGAAAATATACGTATAAAAACGCCGCGTGCGCGCGCGCTAAATCGTTTAATTAAAATGATAATGTTAATTCATTCGAAATTGTCTTGATTAAACTCGGTAAATTGCGCGATATCAGCGATATTAAGTTTTTTCCCTCCCACGCGTACGTAAGGATACGCGCGTAGCAATTATGTCACGTCGAATTTTACTTCTTTCTATTAACGTGCAATAACGAGCGGTAAAAAGAAAGCTTTGACCGTTACAATAGCGCGGGTATATTCATACGGGTACGTGCACGTGCCTCTAACAGGGGCTACGTATGTAGAGGATTACTTTTTATTGAAACCGTACTGGACGAGCTCACCGCGTGCACGCGGCATAGCGTGCAATGCGATATTTTACGCGAAGTCCCGGGCACGGAATTTTATTTTCCCGTTATTATAGCTAATACGTAAACTTGTTTTCCCAGCTGTGTATTAAATTAATGTTTAATAACACACAACGCGATGTATCGCATTATACCCGGTTATACTTGCAACGCAAACAACGGAGAGTTCCATATTATCCTATATTACGAATCTTCAATTTTCATTACTCTGCTAGCTCTTCGATGAAAAAAGAAAAAGTATCTCCCGTATATATTAAAAGATAATAGGTTCGCGTGCATATAAGTTGTTGTGTCATCGCGTTACGCTCGATTCGATTATCCGAACGCTACGGGGGCACAGGTGGTCGTGCATAAATTTTTTTTTAATTAATACAAAACACTACCCTCACAATCGCGTTGCTTTGCCTCTAAACCGCGCCATCGCTTTGCCGAATCATCCGGCACCTTTCGCCATCGGAAACTATTCTCTTTCTGCGGTTCCATTCGCCGCAACAAGCTTTAATCTGCTTAGCCGCATTCAGACTACGTGGGAAACTGCACTCGTGTAACTAGATTGTGAAATCTAGTGTGTCCCTAAAATCGAGGCCGTGTTCCTGTCCCGGTGAGCTATAGCGCCCCGTCCGCCCACGACGTGTCTACAATCCTGCGCTACAGATTTAAATAGTTTGCGCGCCACGTGCACATCGTCGTATTTTATGTTTTTCCATTCTCCGAGACGCTTGTAACCTCACGCCGAAACGAAGCCTGTTTACTCGCTCGAAATCTTCATTAAAACACGTTTAATCAACGTAATGCAATTAAAATAGCGCCGCTCTTAATTATCACGTTTATGGTCGTATAGCAATTTTAATTATAGATGATTTTGCGACACGATATGTAATTAGAAATTATAGTAGAAAACACTTTCGCGTCATCAGTTAAAATAAAAACATTCATTTGCCATTTACACAAAATGTTTTTCGCAATAATTCACAATAATGTAAAAAAAGGTATAAAGAAAAAAATAAAAACATGATCAATAAGAACAAAAATGTTTCCTGTACAAAACTGTTTGGATTTGTTATGTAATATGCATGTTCGTGTATTTCTGTAAGAAAGAGGTCGCCTTGATATGATATCAGAGATGTTCTAGTAAATGTTCGCGATAAATGTGAGTCTATTCCACTGGAGATCTGTTATAGAAACTTCCTCATTCATGTACCAATATCGAAAGCAAATGTGATATGCTTCGAACACATGCTCTATTATTGATGCATTAAGAATAGAGAGAGAAAGAGAGAGGAGAGAGAAACAGAAGTATCATTTATTACGCGCTCTGGGACAAATCCCCTGAAGCGCAAAACCAAAATACAGAAACAAAGCAAGAATGAAAGAATAATAATAATAATAATATACAATATGAAAATATAATATAAATGAAAGTATAATACTAGAACGAAAAAAGAAATGAGAAAAATAAATATCGTGTGAGTATGTGTAAGTGTATAGATACAAGAGCAAACACGTCTCATGTGCAAGAGTATTCGTATAAAATATGTAGAAGTAGAAATATCAGAAAATAACAGATATCAATAGGAGAGAGAAATCCTGTCTGACAAGCAACGATGCTAAGTTTCCAGGAGTAAATGAGCATACACTGAAAAAAAAGTCTGGTTATAACTATCAAATGTATAGTGAAATAGTATCAATTAAATATTTTGTCAATAGAACCAAAAATAATTTTATTTTACTAAATGTTTAGTAAGTATTATCAAATCTGGTATAAGTTACTAAATATTTAGAAAAGTAAAATTATTTTTGGTTACATTGACCAAATATTTAATTGATACTATTTCACCTATACATTTGGTAGTTATAACCAGTCTTTTTTTTCAGTGTAAAGGCGTTGTTTAAATTCATCCAGGGTACGCGAATTCCGGATATTAGGCGGAAGACTATTCCACAACCGAGCCGCAGTGGACCAAAAAGATCGTTTAAATAGTTCAGTGCGACACTGTGAAGGGTCGAGTGAGTCGACAGGAATCCTAGTAGCTCTACTTGACATCCTAAAAGCAACGCAGGAAAAGAGAAGGCAGAGTTGCTGCATATGGATGATACTGAAAAGAAAGCAACCCACGAAACAGAATTCTAGAATTGACTTTTAATTAGTAAATGCGTTGATAATACGACGTAATATGATTATCGTACCGAACATTGTAGATAAATCTTACGCATTTAATGTTCTGGATAATCTAACCTAATCTGAAGTCGAGTTCGGCTGTCATGTCTATAAAGGCTATGCAACAATAATCGATGTGAGTAGTATTAGAGTAGTTGCGAGTTTAATCCTGATGGTGTCCGGCAAGAGGTGCTTACATAGTTTAATCTGGTACAGAACAGTTTGAATTTTCTTGTTGGCCTGCCTCTCTAATAAAATTGTGATATTCAAATATTTAACCTTTGTCATAAATTAGCCGAAAAATTCTTCACCATTATTTTTGGAAAAGTGCTGATGTTGGCGTTGATGTAGCATAACGTGCCCATAACAATGGCCTATGTGTCTTGGCTTCATTAAGGATTAGTCTGTCTAAGATAATCCAGTTGACAATAGAGATTATGTCTATCTTCGACTTATCAGTTAAGACAATCGATAAAATTCATTTAACGTTTTTTACAGAAATTTGAACTTTGTTGCGTGAGTTCAAACCTTGAAGTTATGGTAGTTTTTATTATCACTCCTGCGTCACACACGCCTGACCAGACTTCTCTCGTGCAGTGCTTCCCTAATTTCTCTGGTCCATGCAGCAAGCAGTTTTTAATATGCATTTTTTTCAACGATGCATGCTTTCCAAAATAAACAAGCAATATTGAATTGAAAAACTAATGTTTGTTCAATGGAATTCGGGTTAAAAAAAGAAGTCCAGTCAAAATTTTACACATTAGACAAAATACGCTTCGATGAAGTTTTGCAATTCCTGCAAGTAATAAATCTTTTATTCCTTCTGTGTTTATTGATTTCTCAGAGAGAGAGAGAGAGAGAGAGAGAGAGAATATTCATTAAACTATAGAGAATAAAAAAAATCCAAATATAAGTGCATTTCTATTGAAAACAACTTTAACTTTGCTTACAGAGTATTAAATAAAAGCTCCTGAATAAAACAGTCCCGGGTATTGTGATTTCTTCGATGGCAATCGGATCATCCTGAGAAATCTTCATTATTACGAAAATGTAACGCAATATCCGAGAATATTGTGCAGCTCTCAATAATCAGTGTATTAGAAAATAATATTACGAAACATGTCATCTATCAGTGATGAAATACCAATCTTGCCACGACTCGCTGATTCAGAACGTTGAACTGGTAAAAGTGGTGCAAACGTTTCACGGATGAAATCTACCAGTACACACACGGGATCCCGACAAGCTTTAAAACTCGACTCAGCCCGGCCCAATCACCGATCGTTATTTCCTCTAGGGCTCGACACAGTGGATACATTCTCAACGACTAATCCAACGTCAATCACGTATCGATTTCTCGCCGGCGTGGAAGCATGCCCGGTAACTCGATTGATGAAAATGCTTGAGACGAACAGTACGATATGCGAGGTCGTTAACTTATCTGCGTTGTTATCCACACATTTGCATTAATATTTCAAGACATTAATGTTTTTCGGATATGAAAATAACTATCATAATAGATCAGATGATAGTGACAAACTGCTATTTCGATCCTTTTCAAAAACAAGGAAAATTTCTGGATACATATATATATCATGGCTTTAGAAGTCATTTATATACACACACACACACACACACACACACACACATATATATATATACATACATATATGGGACGTTTCGCGTCAAGCGAGCCACCTCTCTGTCTAAAAATTAACGCAACGGAAAAAAATGTTTGAGGTCTCAAAATATTTGTATACTTGTGTAGATTCGAATAGAATGTAGCGATTTGAAAAATTCAATATGGCGGCTGAAATATGGCGCCTGAAATCCGTAAAAGTCACGAATGATCTTATAATATCTTCGATTAAAATGCAAAAACTTGACAAATTGACTTGAAAATGATTATTATAAGGTTTTCGAGGTCGTTGATTACGAATCTGGAGACAGAATTACAAAATTTGAAATAGCGGATTCAAAATGGTCGGATTTGGAATCAATACATAAAACGTGAGTATTTCCGCCATATTTCAGCCGCCATATTGAATTTTTCAAATCGCCACGTTCTATTCGAATCTACACAAGTATACGAATATTTTGAGACCTTAAACGTTCTTTTCCGTTGCGTTAATTTTTGGACAGAGAGATGGTTATGTCAATACTATAAATGATGTGCATATACATATTTTTTTATGTATATGCACATCATTTATAGTATTGATATAATATTGATTTATAAATCGATCGATTGATATTGAACTAATATTGATTAATAAAGAAAATTTTCAATATACGAAAATATGCGCTATAATTTTAATTGTACTTTCAGAGTTAGAAGAAGTAGATAGAGCTATTATGACATTTCTATCTTTATCCTTATAATGTTCGCTATTATGGTTTTCGCTTTGCATCGTCGGTCTTTCGACTGAATCCAGTTTTTGCCGCAACGCAAGCACAATGTTGGCAACCTAAGAAGAACATAATACCGAATGCGGCTTATCCGAATACTGATAGAGCCCGGAAGGGAATCCTTCATAAGCGCGGCCATACGTAGGCTTACCGCGGCTTACAGGGATTCCTTCTTCTGTTGCAGTCTAGCGTCCCGTCTCGCGAATTTCGCGAAACTCAAGAGACTATCATACGAAGACGGAAAAATATTTGCCAGATCACATTTGAGGAGGGGGGGGGCGTACGATCTTATAAATTTCACGAAATAATGATGGCGTAACGTCGGCAGACGCTATATTCCACATTAAACGAACTAAGCAAAATAAAATACAGCTCAATAAACTGACGCTTCAAGTTCCGCGCGATTAACAGTATTCATTTTCGCCGCGAAGTTTTGCGCGCAGTTTCTCAGCTAACGAAAGTCGGCATCGAGGCTCTCGATACACCTCGTTTGACTTTACGAAGGCTGCGCTGCCGCGAAACTTATGAAAGAATAGCAAATATTTGTAAACTCAGCAACTTTTTACACCATGTATTTATATCTATCTCGATCTTTTAATCTGGATGTATATACCGAATTGCGTTATTTTCTTTTTATTATTTATAACTTTAAACACGTTATAAGCGTAAGTCAAAGAATAAATTCCCACGGGAGCGGAACGAGAGAAAAAAAGATTTAAAAATTAAGTCTATAATTTATATATTGCGCTCGATAATTTGTATAGCTTGTAACATGTTGCAGAACTTGAATACAATATTTTATTCGTTCGTAAGTGTAAAGCTAGCGCAAGTAATGTTGCAAGATGAAAGAGTATAACGTACATGCGTTTGCACGCATTATTTCAATATGTAGTAATCTTGACATGAGCGTTAATCGCCTTATACTCATTTTAAATGGGAGCTCGCGACATCCCAAGTTAACAGTCCATTAGCAGAGGTCACGCTGCATCGCGCATGCCTCACGGGTTCGCACGACGCGGAAACTGGCGCAAGACTGCGTTTATATTCCGGCGATTTGTTACGTACAATTTTCGCACAGGAAAGCACGTTACAATCCGCACGTGAATTATTTATTTCTACAACAGAAAATGTAGATCGTTATTTTTACAATAGAATACATTGTTAATACGAAGTTTCTCGACCACGGATTTATGTACGGCATAAAAATCATTTTTATTCGAAACAAAAACCGAATTTCTTTCAGATGGAAGTTTAATCCGGGAATGGAATATGGTATTTAATGCTCGTTGCGTGTACCACTGCGCCATTCTCTTTGATACAAGAGAAGCGGGGATCCCTCCGTCAAACCGCTATAGTTCATTACGGTTAGTATGAATCTATGTTGACGCTGGTATCGTGCGCGAAGTGAGACATGTAGCAGATATGAACTCCGGTACAACGATGACACGACGACATCGAGGCATACGTCTTCCCGCGAATTCATCGTGCCACGAGCGACAAGATTAATGACCGGAAAGAGTGTGGGTCGTGCGAATTCACACTCGATAAAATTTGCAACGCCCCGCCGTCCCATTTGTACGACGTTCACACACACTCTCTCCCTTTTTTCCTTCCCTCTTTCCCTCTCTTTCTCTTTCTCATTCCTACTGAAAATATAGCACGCCCGGAGTTCTCCTGTAAATATGCGTATTGGAAATGTCCTCCCACACATCCAGAGTCCGTTCCATTTCAACCGAAGAATCGACGCGAGGGCGCCTCCTGCAAATCGCAAATTTGAAAGCACTTTTCCGACGGCACGTAGATACGGCCGCGTATGTATTTCCGCGTCACCCCCATTTACGTGCGACTACTGCGACGCGGTGCTTCTCGAGATTTGCGGCAAACGGCAGCGGGAAGATGAACCAAGCTTTATGCGGCGCTATATCGATAAGTTCTGCGCCGGGAATGTGAAATTTTACGCTAATACAGTAGTCAGGAGGTAGCACGTGCAAAATTCTGTTCTATTAATTACTGGTTTGTCCAACTGCGCTTTATTTTTGAGCATGTACTGTCGTGGTAATAGAAATTGAAATTAATTGTAAAATTCGCTGTCATCTAGTTCACGATTGTTATGTGCATATATCTGGAAAAAATAGTTTTACTAAAATATCTAAAAATTTAGCTAGATACGGATCTCTACACTGAGAAAAAAAACTGTTAACTGAACTAAATACGTTTAGTTGCATATGAATTACTTAGTTCAAATGTTAATTTATTTGAGTCAAATACACGGTAGTAATTCGAATGAATATCTGTAGTTTCTCGAAATGACATTTCTTTGAATTAACAAATGTTTGCTTGACAGCCCGTGACCGCCGCATTTAGTTGAATGAACTAATATTTTTTTAAGTCAACAAATTTTTTTTCTCAGTGTATAAATAATTTTGTTAGATCATCCATAATTATGTACGTTAAAGCTGAAATGTCAAATCATTTAGAAGCTGATCGTGCTTGAGTTGATCTAATTAATTATTTTGATGATGTAACAAAATAATTTTCAGATCTGCATCTAGCTAAATTTTTAGATACTTCAGTAAAACTATTCTTTTCGTGAACTTTCAAAATTTAGCCAGATTGATTCTCTCTGTTCTAAGGTATCGGTGTCACCATGTGATTCGCCACAAGTGATGAAGTTTCGAACTAGACGTCATAATTTTACACACATTTTCAGACTTAAGTGAAAACTGGTGAACATAGAAATAAAGCAGAATCGGCGCTTTGTTCCAACTTGATTTAAATACATTTTTCGATCTAATTTTTGTAAAAACACGTCAGTGAATCTTTTTTAGTTTAAACACAAACTTGCTTGCTTTTGATGAACATGTATCACTGGCAAGGATTTTCACTTCTAATCTAAATTTCCTCTAAAATATTGTAATATTTAGTGAATTTGTAGCACAAAATAAACTCGCAACATGTGTTCTATATTAGGACAATTAGTTTCTTGACTGTATATACATGTTAATGCAATAGCAATGACCATCGTGCAAGGGATAATTGCCGGAGACGTCGCGTGCACGATGATCCATATATGATTTGAAAACTCATTTTCAAAGTACTATGTGCAACGTATTCTGTATGCTGCTATATAATCCGGGAAGTTATGAAAGTTCGTGCAAGATCGGGCTATCATTCGATGATTCAACCATACCTTTATGTGAATACCAACGCATTTCAAGTTAAATGGCGCTACTAACAAAATAGTTTGCACCTTATTCGGCACGAGTCTCGATGCCTGCACAATCCTCTCAAGTTATGCTCATCCATACTGCCGGGGAAACTTTTTAACGGCTCGTAGAACTCTCTGCTTCGAGCTTTCATGAGAAATCTAATAGTGCTAGGCGTATAATCGAGCTAGTTTTAGACGCGTGCAGAAGACAATATCCAAGCTTGAGCTGTAACTGATTATTACTGCTATTATGTAGATGGAATATTGCAGTTACTACGAGTGTGTTCATATCTATACTTAAAGGTCTATACTTGAAAGAATTTAATTTTCAGAAAATCGAAGATCAATATTTGAGTCGAGTAAATATTTTATATCTATGGAAAAAATATTTTTATCGTCAAGAGACTTTAAATAGTCAAAGCCAAATTAGTGCTGTCTCGTTTGTTTTTAATGTTCATAATGCGGTTGTCAGAATCAGTACGCCGGTAGCAATTCAATCATTCTATTAGAGAATAATAATACATGCGTATATTGCTATAGATAGACCTGCCGGCAGTTCTCCGTCAATTCGTTTGTGAAAGCTTCCAACATCGAACAAAGGACATCGTTTTGCGAAAGCACTCGATAACGGACAAAGGATCCCACGAATAGCATAGATATTGAATGAATGGATACACTGCGAATTGTTGTACGTTATATGCCGCGATTGAAGTGTAATCGTACATAAATTAAGATAATCACGACGAACGTGCGACTTATGCATATTCTTAATTTATATACATTTCCTCGTTACACAACTATATAAGTAACAGGAAATAATAATTTATACTCACGTCTTCGTAATAAATCAAATCGGATAACCAAAACACCGAATCAAACGTAAAGTAACCGCGGTAAAATTCACCGCGGTAAAATTATGGGTCAATATCGTCGCATCGCGGCGTAAAAATAGAGGAAATCGGTGAACACAGGGATAGATCTTCCATTAAAGAAAATTACCATATGATAGGTACCATCAAGCCAATATATACCCTCAAATATCCAGCATTCGATCGTCATTCATTTCATCTTATCTTATTTCCAATAGAGGACTCTTTCTGCTTTTCTCGCGTCACCCCGGGATTAAATGTAAAAGAGGGAGGATCCCGTATACTCTTTATTTGCGCTCCGCGCATTACTCTAGGTTGCAGAGCGGCGGATTCATACGATCAAATATGGGATATTTGCGCCTTCGAGTGCGGATATTCGCTTTGATTTCGCGTTATCGACGTCAGCCCATCGATCCGTGAATTCATTTGCTCGTAAAGATTTTACTATTCCGTCGAGCCGCGTGAGAAACGATAAAAAGGTTTTTTCCTTTACGAGGTTTAGTGGCGTCCCTTCTCCGATGAAGAATTATTATAACTTTCGTAAAGAACTGAAAATGAAAAATCACAACGGTACTCGAAATCATATATTATAATTGTTCTGTTAATATACATATATTTTAATCTGGTCGTAGATCGAATTAATTAATTATAAGCTATTACATAATCAACAATCGCTTAAGTGTAAGTTTTTAAATAATTCCCGAATTTATGTGTAAGATACTTTGATATCTTTAACCCCACTATTCTGTTGGAATTTATTATATAATTATAATTAAAATAAGTACAATTAGAATTAAAATATATACCTATTTAACACTTTTTAAATCCTGCTGTTCAGTTTGAATGTATGTATTTTAACTCAAAATGTATTTTATTTTTTTTACTTATATTTTAATAAAAAAACTTTTACATTAACGGATAAAATCATCAAATATCAGAGAAAAGTTTTTCAATAAAATATTATTAAGTATTAAAGAAGTACTGAATAGAAATATTAAAAAAAAATAAAGAAGTGCTAAATAAATACAGTACCGGTCAAAATTATATCACCTTACGATTTTTTTAGCATAACTTGTTTTAAAGGGCACAAATCTGTATTAAATCATAATATCTTTTGATGATAAGTATAAAATTTACTATTAATTTANGATAAGTATAACGTACGTAAATAATAACTTTTTATCAAATAATGAAAACAGCAACTTGTAAAAAATTAATTTTATTTGAAATTTCCAAAATATGTTAAATTTCAGTCATAAATTTTGAGTCATTATAACAAGTCTAAATAATGTGGAATATTAAATCCAACTGCTAAAACTAGGTTATGATGATAAAAACAATGATTGCAACACGAAAAACAAAGAAAGCACAAAAGTGCGACTATGAAAAAATTAACAAAAAATTCAAAGATCATAGCATATATTGTCAAATCTCATTACACTTCATGTACAAGATGTACCTTCCATCAAGTGTTTACTATAAAATTTTGAGTGCATTCAATACACTTCAATAAAAGTTATGCTCAAAAAATCGAAAGGTGATATAATTTTGACCGGTACTGTATATATTTTACTTCTAATTTATTTATTTTATTGTAATTTTTTAAATATAAAATGAAATTGTTCACATATATTAATTTACACAATTACGCTCATAGATCTTATTTTTGATTATATAATATTTTGATGTGAATTGGGCATACAAAGATATAACAATTGTCACTTTAGTATTCTGAACGAAATATCCGTCAATAAAACATCAAATATTTCTCCAGAGTAATCCATCATCGTTCGGTATACTTTAATACAACCGTTCTTGATAATATCGCAAACAGGTCTCGTATACACTACACAGATCGTACTTTTGTACGCGCTTTTCGTACAGAATACAAGATTTACATATAACGCTGGCTTAATATAATAAATTAAAATGCGCTTATACGGCGAGATTGGTATTAATTAAAACTGTGAGATTTGCATTGATTATAATGTGCCACTAATTGAAAGCGACTTATCTGCACATTGTATTAAAATGTAAATCAAATCTCCAGCGTCATGGGCATTCATGTTTGCGCCAATAAGCAAGAGCGTACGAGGGTGTAATACGAAATACGTTTGCCAAACTGCTTCTACATATTTTCCTTTGTTTTTAATTGAGATATATTATTATGGGAGACAGCATTTATCGGAAATTTTATTGGACATCGACGATGTGCAAGCACTGTATATTATAACTGTATAGTAAGAATAATAGCTATGTCCTACTATTATAACTATTTTTTATTTTATTCCACAGTGATATTCTTATATCCAAAACCCCCAACGTATTCACAGGAGAAAGAAAAAAAGTTGTAACTTGTTCCTAACGATAGTATCGCTTTTTATTGATTCAATCAATCATACATATTGCATGTTACATATACACACGGACAAATTTTATTTTCGATATATATGCATATATATGTATCATACAATCTTTATATATCCGTAAGTGAAAATTATATCTTGTCTTGTAAATATTTCGTTAGCGCAATTAGATTTTGATCAATTACCTATTAATTCATTTAATCGACTTTTTACCTTCATTTTCTCAACGCACACTTCAATTATGAAACATTCTCCAGCGGGCTGTTACGATACGAAATCATGGACTTGATGAGTCATAAATTTCATAAGTTGACGACAATCTTATCAACATTCATAATATCTAGAGCAGATCTGGCATTAAAGCGAAAGTTTCATCGCGCACCCAGACGACCCTCAAGCAGCCGCGAAAGAGGGAATTCGACCGAGAAGATATAATCCTTCTGTCGCGGGGAAAGTCAAGTCGAGTCAGACGAAGTCAAATCCCGCGCTGGCACCTATACGCCACGTCATTCCCCAACCAGCTGAGGGAAAAGTAAAGATTGGTCCCGTATACTATATGGAAACTTCGGACACTACGCACGAATATCATCGCCAGACAACCGCACCGGGTACCGATATTGTGCGCTCTCACGGGTTTTAGTTAAATGCCAACGCAAATACGGAGAGTACACGTGCATTCGATGTGCTTCAGTGACATTTCTCCGAGGAGAGGATGTTCGTTCGTGGACTTTAAGATGGCATGGCAATGCACCCAAGTTCGGACATAAAAGATTCCCAGCAACTTCGACTAGTTCGACGGCAATAAGAAAGGAATTCCTCAATGTAAAATATTTCGCTATTAATTTATTGAGTTTAATTTAGCAATTATCACCTGCGGCAATCGGTAAATATACTTGTTGTAGATTTTATTCTCTTAATTTTATTTTATATTCTTTTATTGCTACTTTTTGAAAAAATTATCCGATACTTTTGCTGAACATTATTTCCAAGCAATTAATATAATTTGAGTTGCAATACTATTTATAATGAAAGGAGATGTAGTTAATGCCGTATTTTACATTTTTTATATAATTTTCAAACACTTAAATTCTTTTTGTATCTGTATTTTTGTATATTTTATAAATCAGTATTTTATTCCTTATTTATCCTTGCTGTACATGTGTATGGT
>QKQZ01023398.1:1834-36145 GCA_003595255.1 Solenopsis fugax | reverse complement strand
GGCGGCAATCACAATCACCTGCACAACCTCAACCCGGGTCTGGACAGCAAACTCTGGGCCGCCAACTCCACCACCCCCGGCACGAAGGTCTTCAACTTCGGCGAGCAATCCGCGCAGCCACACGGTGGCGGGATGCCGAGCTACGCGCCCAACCCTCCCGTCGCCCTCAAGACACTTAGCCCGATTATAAGGGAGTTTATGTTGTCGATCGACGACCGCGAGTGGCAGACGTCTCTTTTCTCTTTGTTGCAAAATCAAACGTATAATCAGTGTGAAGTGGACTTGTTCGAATTAATGTGCAAAGTGCTCGATCAGAATTTGTTTTCGCAGGTAGACTGGGCTAGAAATTCAACGTTCTTCAAAGATCTCAAGGTAAGCATCTCGGATATCTAGCGTCGTTCTAGAAAAGATCGCCGTTGATCTTTTCTAGAACGACACATCAAATAATCCTTTTTTTTCTTTTTTTTTCAATTTCTTTGTTATCATCGCGAATTCGAGATTGTCGCCCTTTTTCGCGATATTTTAATTTAATGTAAAGATAATCGAGAAAGATGTCAAAACGTATAATGACGTACGCGCATGTTAAAGGTAAGCGCAACGATTTTGTCGAGGATCTCCTCGACGAGAAAAGTTGGTTCTTACCGATAAATAACTCGTTGCCTGGCCTGCTTGGTGCCATGAGCGGGGATGTGAGGTAACCAGCGGCATTACACAATCACTGAATGATTTCAAGCATCGCCTCATATCTAGGTCATAACAAGATACGTTTCTGGGTTATGGCGGTTGCCCCAAAGCAGGACCGCGTTAATTATAAATTGCATACTTTAACCGGTTGTAATAACTTTTTATTTTTACTTCAACACGGCGGATTTGTTAACGACGATACAAAACAGACCGAGGCCATTTTGTTGAAACTTTTCATCGACAATATGGTACATTGCCGACTGATCTTCACTACAGTCCTGTTAAAATCGTGTTGCGCTTCTAAAAGATTTTTTTAAATGCTTTTCTTTCTCAATTTTTATAATGATTTATATAATATAAATCATCACATATATTTTCTATTAAAAAAAATATTTTTTTTTGTTTTTTCAACATCATTTGAGGTACAATTAATATTTATCAAATATTTTTAAATTGCAAGTAAAATTATTTGTATTTAATTTATAAATTCCTCTTTCCCATTTTAGGAATTTTTCCATTTATCACTCGTTTTTTGATTCAATTAATTTTGAAAACATTTTCTTGTTATGCTGTCGCATATGATTTTTACCTGAAATATTAAATTTCGGATGGAATGTAACTATCATATCCATATTTTTCTGTATATTTATTCATTATATCTAACATTTGTACGGTAATGTTATTTGCTAGGTGGATGATCAAATGAAGTTATTACAACACTCTTGGTCGGACATGTTGGTGCTAGATCATCTTCATCACAGGTTACACAATAATCTACCTGACGAGACGACACTTCACAATGGCCAAAAGTTTGATCTTCTTTGCCTCGGCCTACTTGGAGTTCCTTCCTTGGCCGAAACCTTCAGGGAACTATCCAAGACACTTCAGGAACTAAAATTCGATGTCCCCGAATATATATGCATGAAATTCTTAATGCTATTGAATCACGGTAAGTAAAATTATATATAGATTCATTCATGTTAGTCTCATAAGTGATGAACTTTGAGAGACAACAGGTGATAGTTAAGTTGGTAAGATACATGTTGTCACGTTTTATTTTGTAGCTTTTTAAAATCGTAACAAAGCAAAGATCGCATCGTATAGATTTTTTGCATCAACTATGTGAAATTTATCACACGATGTAACTTAACTTGCTTTCTTTTATCTTCAAAGAAACATCTTATTCCAGTATCTTGTAATACTCAAGTCAAACTTATACATATCTTTTGCATAAATGCATATATTCAATTTGTTACAGAGGTTCGTGGACTAATAAATAAGAAACATGTGCAAGAGAGCCATGAACAGGTTCAACAGGCGCTTATGGAATACACAGTAAATAATCACCCATCTGTACTGGTATGTTTTATTGCGAAATATTCCCTGATATATTTCATCTAAAACGATTTAATCAGATATTTAATTGTCCTTATTTTCTATCTATCTAGGATAAATTTAACAAGCTGTTGGCAGTATTACCGGACATTCACGAGGTGGCAACTAAGGGAGAAGAGCATCTTTATCAGAAACATTGTAATGGAGGCGCGCCAACGCAAACGCTTCTCATGGAGATGCTTCACGCCAAGAGAAAATGAAACGATCAGTTTTACTTGGTAATCTTTGCCATCGAATAAGATAAAAAGTCCGTTATTACGCATATATGTGTATATACATATACATATACCAGATATATGTATATATATATATACATATATAAAAAGTTTTGTTAATGCCCCTAATCGTGAGACAGAGTGGACCTCAAAGTACCTATTAAGAGCTAAAACGCTGCTAAGGTATTGGACCAAGTAAAGGGGCTCTGGTTCATGAAATACCTATGCATATAAATCAAGTATAGACGTACATACTTTACACATAATATATATATATATATATATACATAGTATATGTATTATAAAGTGTATCTAAATATATAAACACAATGACATATATTTTCTATATTTGATGTTGAAGTTTTAGAGATGTATCCATGGAGAACTACCTGTTAATTACCTGTTAATGGGTATAAGCGCAGGGAAACAGTAAGCAAGATGCCTTGAAAACAGTACAAAGGGTGGTTAACACAAAATATTGGTCAAAGGGCAGGCAACTTTTGTCTAAATAAGTAAAGCTATTTTTCTAATACTTATAGAGGCGAATTTTTTTTTATTTTTAAGCATACCACACTGAAGCCTTGCTCTCACTCGAACGAAATGTTATCGTATTGCTAAAAGAGAATTAAATTCTCTCTCCAGATCAATTGTGCTTCTGCAAGGGATTCAATGGGCATATTTGAATGACAATGAACTTGCATGTGATATACATATGTGTTTGTCGCACGGCCACCTGGGCATCCTTAGGATTTTCTATAAAGAAAAAAATCTGCATTTTTGTCACACTTGCACACAGCGGGGCTACTATATTGTAAATACTAGTTAACACATTCCAATTATGTTGTAAAGTACAGATCATGTTAAATAT
Source organism: Solenopsis fugax (assembly GCA_003595255.1). Taxonomy (NCBI): domain Eukaryota; kingdom Metazoa; phylum Arthropoda; class Insecta; order Hymenoptera; family Formicidae; genus Solenopsis; species Solenopsis fugax. The sequence goes on along the minus strand of QKQZ01023398.1, from coordinate 32,983 downwards.
GTAATTACAATATTTTGTGTATAGTTGAATAATGAAATGAAATAAATATATTTCTGTTGCTCTTGAGGAAAATCATTAGCTACTTAATGTCTTCACTAATTTTAGGATCTTATTCATGTATTTTTCTTTATTACTTCTCAAATAGGTGGCGGAAAGGAATAACTACAAATTGCGATATTTTACTATTGTATGTTGTATCATAATAAAGATTCTGTTTAAGAAATAAAAGAATCATTGGAGCAAGGTTTATGTGGTCCTATATTGTCTAACGATTAATTCTAAATGCATAAGATAATATTAATCGTATCGCAGTTGTTAAATAGAAAAAAATATTTAGTAAATGTTAAGCTAGCGATCGAAAGTGTAGTAATTTTTCACTAATAGATTATTATTAATTATTATTATTAATTATTACGATTATTATTGTTTAGCCAATAGTCAGAAATTCTTCAGTGCTGTGAAGGCTGTCTTTTCGACGCCTGTGGTATTTGAAGCCATTGGAAATTACATATTGTGTCAGATGCAAAGTTTAAACGTGACAATAGAGACAGAAATCTTTCCTTGCACTAATAGATTGATAATATTATCCGTTGCGACTCCTCTTGTTTTTATTCACGTATCAAACACGTACCTGTTGCAGAAAAGGCTATTTTACTACTTTCACTTTTTCCACCGATCTTTCAATACATTTAACTAGGTGTAAAGCGCTTGGTAAGCGTGGAACTTGATGTCTCATGATAGATTAAGACTCGAGTGTTAAATCAAATCAAGAGGAACGGTGACGAGTATTATTATCACGGAATTAAATATTTTCGCGGGAGCAACGCATGTACTTATTGCGCGAGTAAAGATTTGTGTCCATCTGTCAGGTTTGATCTTATACGATATAGAATATGCTAATGTTCCCAAATTTTCAAATCGTCCTGTTTTCCATGTTAAACACGAAACTGAAAGCAGCCTAGGCTTATCATTGTTCTCATCTATAATAACGCTTCTTTGAAAAAAAAGAAAAAGATTATTTTTATTTAACTCACGACACGAATGACTACCTCTTCATATCTGTATTAAGTTTTTATATTTTTACATTTTTAGTAACCACATACCTCAGAATAGACGCCCAGATAGCAATTTGAATGGAATGAATGAATGTAATATGCATAAATAAATATTTTTAATTCGTGTAGTGTGTATAATTACACATTAAGAAGCTACGATAATGTAATACAACTTATTAAAAATATCGTACCCATTGTATGTCCACACGTTATGAGATCTTAGTTTAACTATTAATATTGTATTTTCTGCAAATTAGTTCATAATTCTGTCGTTTATCATGTATTAGTTACTACTGTCTCACATTTGAAAAATTTCGCTTTAAATCGTATATTGCTGTTTGGGTAAGACAAGTTCACGCTACCGTTTATTTATTGTATCGTCTTTTTTCATCTCGGAAACATTCTGCTGAACGTGTCGGTCTGATAATTTTGGAACAAGTCGTACTAATCGCAAATATCATATGTTAATGAGAAAAAATTCTTCAAAAAAGAAAACGAAAAAGATAGCTCTAAATTAATATACTCTGTATATATATGTTTGTATATAGAATAAGGCATATAAAGTGTGACATATTAATAATCTCCTTTAAACTTTAATTTTAGGAAAAGACGTTTTTTTCTGTAAATATTGTAGAACTTTGAAGAGAATATTTAACGGCGATAATAATTTTATCAGAAACGTTCCATTTTTTTGCAAATGATAAAAATGTTTCTTTTTTTTTCTTCTGTATGAAACATCATTATTTTTCCTAATGAATTAGATCAAGTCAATTCATAGTATAATCCGTTTAACATTAATATAAGTTAGTTACAGCATCTAAAAGCTCTCTGTAATCATATACTAAACAACAAGTAAGCTTATAAAGAATATACGTATAAAATAACAATTACAAATGGCATACAAGATAGAGAAGCATTTACGAGGACATTTCTATTAATACAAAAATATGAAAATTCTGTAAGTGTGCTTAAAACTTACTCACGAATGTTAAAAAGAATTATACTATTGGAAAAAAATGATCATTGTTACTCTGCCAAGATGGCATCAAGTAATATAAACGCTATATGTTCTTTTGAAATCCTACAATTTTTACTTTTTAAACGTTTTTTCTTTTAAATAAGTATTTTCCTAAAATATTAATATGTCATGTTCTAATTGCTTCATTCTGTATACACATCATTCCCGATTAACGACTCGATCTGTTACAACACGTTTATTAACCATTGTAATTAGTGAATACAATTATAGCGTTGTGTATATTTTTTATGTTAAATATGTACAGTTACCAATTATGATTGGCAAATAATCTAATTTAATATCTACGTGATTCTTTGATCCAATAAATCGTTGAAATAAAGTTTAAAAGGGAAAATTATTATGCGTTGTTAACACTGCCATTAGCAGTTGGCAATTGTAAATTATGTAGAAAAATTAATTGACTGTAAATATATCTTTATTATTAACAGATAATTGTTCCTTTCTAGAGAGCTAACAATACTATTTTTTATATATTATATTGGTTGAAACCCATAGTGATATTACTTCCCTCATTTTGGAACTTTAGGATTGCTATCAAATAACGAAATATTCGAAAAAAAATTTAAAAATCTAAAATCAGTCAGTAACCTATTTTGTGAAATTCGAGAATAATATCTGGCGGTCATACATTCTTGTTAGGATATATAATTATTACAAAATTTTAAGATCTTTGTGCGCTCGAAGAAAAAGAATAGTATCATAATTTGTAACTCGAATGCTGTTATTCATGTATTATCAAACAACGTGTGTATATATATATATATATACACACACACATATATATATATATATATACACACACATATATATCACGATATTTGTTTGCTTTGTATAAATACAAACTGAAGAACGTTGCACAGTGACTAATAAAAATATTGCAACTATCGCAATCAATATCAATTTTGACTTGTGCTCAAACACAACATCTTTACGTATTAAAATCTCTATTGAATTATATTTGTGTGTGTGTGTGTGTGTGTGTGTGTGTGCGTGTGCGCGTGTGCGTGCGTGCGTGCGTGCCTGTGTGCGTGTGTGTAACGTGTCAATATACAACTTCATTTAATTTTGCAGTAAATAATTTTCGATATCATTATAACATGAATTAATTAAGACCATATATGACATTAAATGCTTGCTTGCTTAATGCACTAACTTTTTCATTAATTAACATTTCTATTATAAAACTACTGAATGGAGTAATATAGATGTGTAACTCTAGCTGTAACCAAGGTGCAAATACAACCTTATTTTTTATAGAACGCAATGATATATTTAAAATGAATACGTAGTATATTTTGAATTTTGTATGATTTGTTGATACAAATAGTAAGACAAAAGTATGTCATTCCACATCTCTCTGTAGTTTACATCAAATTGCACACGCGTTAATGTCTGGATAAATTTTAATTAAATCGTACTTGAACTTGTACGAACAATTATAGTAAAATGTCTTCCATGTGTTTCAATAAGATCATTGAAATCACGAGTCTTTAAACAGAACATACAATTCTTGATATTACTGATTTGATTCAAATTTTACGATAGAGAAAAATTTTCTAGCGTAAGTATAAACTTAATGTGCGTCTGATTTTAAAAACGTATTATAAGTCTCCTCATTCATTAGATTCTTAAGCTCGTCTGGATCGCTTAACTCTACTTTGAATAGCCAACCATCTTTATAACAAGATTTATTAATTAATGCGGGTTTATTTTCCACTGCCTCATTTTTCTCCGTAACTTTCCCGCTGACCGGACTTATTAGTTCCGAAGCTGCCTTGACTGATTCCAGAGCTCCGCATTCCTCTATAAAAAATAATACAATTATATAAAATATGTGAAAAATATTTCAAATTTCTATTTAAAATTTTAAAATTAGGCTGTTGCACAAATTTCTTCAAATAAAAGAAAACGAAAAATTAAATAAGGTAATACTTAAATCAATAATGATTAAGGGGCCCTGCGCACAAATATTGGAGGAATATTAGTTATTAGGAATAAGAATTAAAATTTTAGAATCAGCTTCTTCAATAAATATTAAATATAACGCACAATGGATATCAATAAAATATAATACATGAATGTATTATATGAAAAACAACATAACTTATTATTTATCTCTAGTGTTTATTGAGAAAACTGACTCAAAACTCCGATTCCTAATATCTAATATTCCTCCATGCACAGAGCCTAAGTTTATGTCTTATCAACAGCTTTGGTTTTTATTGTCTACTTTTCCTCTGTTATTTGTATATACTTATCTTAAAGCTCCATTATAAATTATAAGAAATAAGGAAAAAAATGTTATACATAGAATAATTTTCTTTTTCAATAAGACATTCTAGTTTGTGTTTCTAGAGACAATGCTTTTAATTTTTGAGGCTTTTCTGAAATTTAGTCGCGCTAGGTAAGAAAGCATCGTATCAGCTACCATCTTTTTTGATTATAGATCCTACGTCGGGAAGCTGCGCGTACACCACATCCCCGAGCGCATCCTGCGCGTAATCCGATATACCGACTGTGCCGATTTTGCCGTCTACTGTTATCCATTCGTGCTTATCGGTGTACAATCGTTCTGAAAAATCACGCATTTATATCGTAATTTCGACTCGATAATAACGCAATGTATGTTTAAACAAAATCATTACATCATTAAAGATACAAATTTAGATACATAGTTTAAATATTTGTACCGAGACAATCGAAAATTTTGACGATATGCATAGATGTATGAGCCGTAGAGTTCGACTAACTTGATCGGCTAAATTATTTTTGTTAACATGAATAAAATTATTTATTTGTCGTTTAATATTTCGAAAAAAGTTAAATTAACAAGAATTTGAATTAATTAGAAATTTCGTATTTCTCAACAATTCTGCCGGCCGAAATTAATCATTGGTCGAATTCGTCCTTATTATTTTAACTGAAGAACTGTTTCGTATGTATATTATTACATAATTATTACATAATACTTATATTATTATTGATTTATTATGTAATAACATTTACATATACGTACAGTTTATAAATACGCGCGCACGTGCATATGTGAATAATCAACATTATTTGTTCGCGATCATAATGATTAATAATTTAAGTTTTATTTAAAAGAAAGTGAAGAAAACTCGCGATAGACGATACTCAGCGACCGAATGGTTTCTTCGTATCACAAATAGTTTTTGCAAACACGTATTGGCGCCGTTGAAAAAGTCAAGTCGATCTCGAGTCGGTGTCGGTGATTCTCGCGTGTACTCACCGTCTCGCAAGCACCGAGTTGTGGTTATGGTCCGCGCCATGGCGAGAGATATTTTTGACTTTGCGGCTGTGCCGAGCAAACCGCCGTGCGAGACCACGAGCGTCTTTACCGCACATTTGCTGATCTGGACGATCAATCTTGCCATTTTTCCTTCGTTGTCGCGATTACCGTGCGAAACCGTACACGAGACCACCTAACCTCACTCTGAATCCCACGCGCGAATGTGCACGAATGTGCGACCCGCGGCGCAAGAATAAAACGGAGCAAATTCCCGGTCGAATAATGAGAGACAAAGTTACGATCCAGCGAGCACGTTTCAACCGTTATCGGGTTACCCTCTCTTATCGCGGCTCGGAAATTTAATCGAACTAAGTATGACGAGTTTTTTTTAATTCAATGGTTGATCAATCGCATTATACGCAAATGCAGCTTTGCTCTGTAAAAGTTGCATAATGCGATTGATCAATCGATGAATTAAAAAATTTACTTTTATTTAAACGGTGTAACACGAATAAGAGCAAATGTAGGATTGCACTAAAATTTTGTCAGGAGTATTAAAAATAAATTTTTTTTTTCGAATTTTGTCTCTTTTTCTCATCTCGAAATACAAATGTTAATTGCGTACAAGCATAGAACAATCGCAAGTACAATTACCAAGCGACCTCCGATCTTTGAACAATCAAGTTAGTTTTATATTTTTGTTAACAGCCAGTATCAGCAACAACATTTAGATGTGTTACTTGTTAAATTAGAGTCTTGAGAATATCTTCAGATTGCAAGAGTTGACATAAATTATAATTTATAATTTTGTAATGAAATAAAAAAGAATGATGTATACAAATTTTACATTAGAGATCAGCAGATTCAATTTTCAAATTATATGACTTGTTCCAATTGAACATGATTAAATAATACAAAAATAATTTCAAAAGCTACAATTTTTTGACTTATAGAAAAAAATACAAATATAATCCAATGCATTTCTGATAAAATAGAAGCAATTGTTACATTATGTTCTTAATGTAGCTAAACTTTGTTATATTAAATCACATTCTCATACATTTTACAATAAGATATCAAATTACTTGATTGATTCCATCTTGCATAGTTACTTTCAATTTACATTAGGCTGAGTTTCATTTTATTCCACAGATTTTGTTACCTAAAACTTTATTATTTGATTAATTCTCTTTTACTTAGATAGTTATTTGTAATTAAAGTGTTTTCTGGATCTTTACACTAGGGTTAAATGAGAAGAAATATAAGAATTTCTTATAAGTGGTAATACTTTTGTTTGGTCTTCTATATTGATCTCATGAATCATTAGCAATAAAATTACATCTGTAAATATTACATGTATCTTTTGTTTTTGTTTATGCTTTAATTATACAATAAAATATAAGGTAACCCTTCATACATAATGATTTGATAGGACAATTCTTTTAGACTTGTTTCATTAAATAAATCGAAAGCATTTATGTAAAAGATTTGAAAAGTTATTTGTAAACAAATCAATATGTAAAAATTCATTTTGTAAAGTGTACACATATGTATACATACTTGTGTATTGTAGCATTAATCTTATAACATGTAGAATTTAGACAATGTTTTTCGAATCACGTGAGTTTAAGAGGACAGTAACAGCACGTTTCAAGAACATCTCATAACACATGTTATCAGAATTCTACCATATCAGTGACCTTATTGAATATCAGTGACCTGAGACATCAGCTTTATATTAAGAGACCCACAGATGTATTATATAAAAAACCGTTTTCAAGGAAATATTCACATATCATATCTTTAATACAAGTACACTTCCCTCTATTCTTTATCATTTTGCATTATCAATGACTATTACCTGATGCTGAATAAAAACGGGTAACAAAAATTACATGTTTGAATACATATCTTCGAAGCGCAAGTGAAACAAATATTTCAATAACATTTTGAAATAAACATTTGTTTCAAAAACGTTTGTTGCGTTATATATGTAAATAAAAGATTCACGTTTTACGTTACGTCAAGTTTTATATCAAATTGAAGCTTCTAATCACGCTAGTTTGTATTAATGTCGTAAATAAATTTGAAATAAAATTAATATTAAAAATATTCTGAATACTGTTTGGAATATCCCTTAAAAAATTTAACTAGATACTTAATAACCTAATTACGACATTGCATACATTAACGAGAAATTCTTAAATAAACAAGGAATAATCACAAAATCATTACATTATAATCCGATAGTGGAAGAACGTCCAGTTGAATTGTGAATTGAGATCGGGATGGGTTTGCTGAGACACCATTCATACCACACTTTTTTAGAGTCACATCTGCGCCAAAAATGAACCACTATTTCATCTCCTGCCTTCAATTGTACAGGCTCCTGCATCAATAAAATATTTTTTTCTTATTAAAAATTACAATATATTTTACAAGTATACCTTAAAAGAAAAAAATTATTTTAAATATACCTTAAGTGGAAAAAAGATTGGGAACCAACTGAACATATCTGGACTATAAGTACTAGGTTCTATACTTAATGTGATATGTTCATATAAAATCGCTGAGAAGTATCCTGAAAATCCATGTAATATGCAGTTCTGATCTACTTGAAAAGTTTTGGTTTCATATCTCGAATTATCAATAACAGCATCTAAAAAAAAAATATGTAAAGAAATTGAATAACTAAAATATAAATAATTAATAGATAATTTATACAAACCTGTATTCGGATGTTTGAATGTAAAAAGTGGTTTTGGGTTTGCTATATCATATTTATTTTGAAGATGTACTACATATGGAGTTTCAAAATGAGCTAACGGATGTTTATCTTTATCTCTGAGCTGTCTCACTTCATTGTATAATTTAGAGGATTGCATAGGAGCTATGTATGAAGTATATGACTGTGGTATGTTAATTCCATCATCTAATAAAAATATATAAAAGTAGTTTAAAAAAATTATTAATGTATTTTAAGTATTATTAATGTAATTTATAAAATATGGCGTGCAATGCAAACCTTTTAAGAACTTGAGGACGTTATCTAAACATTCTGGAGACAATTCGTTATCGCCAAAGGACCCAAGCAATTCAGAGACTATAATATCAGCTTTTTCTGGAGGATTCCATTCTCTCATATCACATGATACCACTGTAACTTTTTCTTTCCAGATCTCTCTTTGAAGGGCCTGTAAACTGTAAATATAAATGATAAATGATAAAATGATGAACATACGTATCTAATTTAGGGTCATATAAAATATGAATATATATAATGTTGTTGATAAATAGTTTTCTAGTTTATTTTTTTCAGAAGAAATTAAAAATAATCCTTTTTTCCGACTATTTTTTGTCATTTTTAGGTGGCTTTATTATTTTTCTCCCTACCGCGATTATATTATACCTAATAATAAAAATTATTGAAAAAATGAAGACTATTCAATTAAATATAATTATTTTAAAATAATCTCACGTTATCACAGCATGAGGATTCTTCTCCACTGCGTATATCTTCACTTCCTGATACGCCATTTCAGCGGCGTTCAAAGATGCGGTTACAAGCGGACCTCTTCCAGCACCAACGACCATAATGATTCTAAAAATTTGCAATTTTTATGTATTCCTTTTGGATTATTACTTTATGATTTGACTTACATTGTCCTTTTTTCCTCGTTTATTTTTGACATTATCGCTTTAATAGCTTCATATGTAGCACTCTGATATTCTCGATATTTTACGGGATCCTTCTCAAATATTTCATAAGTTTGTGACTCAAGATTGTCCATGAGTGGTTGTAATGGACATTGCAGATAGTCTTCATATCCTCGAGCAAATTTTTCCACTGTTCCATTACTTTGACATTTCTAAAAGAATGAAGATATTATTTCCTGCGTTTTTATAGAATTGTTATAAAGTATTCATCTTTTGAAAATTTTATATAATTTCTTCAGTTTACCTTCCACATCCAATCAAGATAACTATGATAATAGCTAATACTTTGATAACGTGATGCGCCTGTTAAAATGAATTGTACTTCTAAGGCAGCAAATCTTTTTACTAATGCTTGATGTGCCTTACTGAGTACTGGATATCCCTTTCTATTTGTTACAAATAATGTTGTTGGGAAAATCAAACATCTCACTGGTTCTCCGAGCCATCTATTAATCTAGAAAAATTTAAATTCCAATTAAGTTTAAACATATTGCATTCATATTTTACATTATTTTAATTTTTTAGTTTAATCTGCATGCTATACCTCATCCTCATCAGGTAAGTCAAGACTGACTATTAATGCAATTCCTAATCTTTTATTATAATCACATATTACTCTAAAAGAATTCCACCATTCCCATGGATTCTCTTCTTCTGGACAATCCTCTGTTCTATAAGAATAGATTTGTTTAATTGGATTCTCCATAGGAACTTGCATCCATACCTGTGATAATCAACACAATATCTCAATAATTTAAAAAACTAGAAATTTATTTCATTCTGTAGTTGTAAATAAAAAGACAAAGATTTTATATTGGTAAATATATTTCCTTGTTTTTAAACACATAAATATTATTTTTAAAATATTTATTTCTAAGTGTATATTTTCTATTACTTTAATTACTTTCTACATACAAACATCTTTTAATTTACAAAAATTACAAAATTATAACTGTATTGTGTATGTGTACATATATATATGTATATGTGTGTTACCTGGAAAGTACAATTGTTATTTGTTATTTTGTCAGAAATAATCCTTGCAAGATTCACATTTTTGTTTATTCCGCATCTTAATTTAAAAGTCACACCTGATAAACCAAAATGGCTAGCTAAGCCTAATTCCTGATTCAAGGCTTCTTCGCTATTTTTTCTAATGATGGGATTAGTCGAATCAACATTGATAAATGGAGAAAACTTTCCAATTATTAAATTATTCCAATCTACAAAACACAATACATATTATAAAATTTTATTTTATAAATTGACTTATTTATTTAAAATATAAATGTAATTAATATTATATGTATATATATATATATATATAATTATATTCCATTTACCTGAACTGCCTAAAATTAAGTCAGGCCTAGTAAATGGTCCTGCACGATTTTTGGCAGGACCCGAGATAAATTCTCTTTTAAATAAAGGATGAACCAAAGGGACACAAATAAAATCATACCTAAAACCATGAATAAAAGTATAAATATGGTATGTTAAAATTGCATCATATAAATACATGTAACTTATTATAAATAGGCACAATTTATTATAAATAGACATTAATAACCTACTGTGAGTCATTTGCATAAACTAAACAGTCATTTAGATTCACAGCAGAGCAGAAATCTAATCCGCAAGAAACTGGACGCTGATTTGTCATTGCAATATATGTATATGTACATATAATCAAGTGATATACTTTTCGTTTTTGAAATATTTCCAGATTACGTGATAAATGTGATTTCAACTCCTTTTACACATCATATTAAATAACCTATAAAAATAAGAATGAAACTTAAAAAGTTTACTTCATTATTTGTATAATCTGAAATAAATAATAACCAATAAATTATCAAAAATACTAACATTGATTTTATAATATTTTTGCTTTATACGTACCATGATTTAATGCGATTAATAAATAAAATTGCACGTGCACAATGTGCATAAGGTTATGTTTCACACAACGGATGTGTTTCATACGATACTGTACGATACGATATTGCTCACGTCGCCTGATTGTTGGCACACCTGGCGAAGAAAGCGCCGAGCGCGCGTAGTACACGAATATGTCAACTTCAAATCGTTCCTAACCATTTTCGCGCGACCAATTTATTTGTCTCGTCGCACTGTACAGACGATAATTTACGCTAACGCAATGGGGACGAGACGCGAATACCGAATTGTAGGGCCGAATACAAGTACAAATTGACTCACCGTTCGCCGCTGGTTGCTCCGTTCATCGTTCAGCTCCATCTCGGCCGCAGCTGTCGAACGTACCTTCGAGATCCAAGATCCTCCTCACGACGATCCTCTTCCTCGTGGTTCACACTTGGCACGAACGCATGACCCTTCGTTTTCGCATTTCTAGTACTCACGTGCGTTGGAAACTCGGGATATACGCGGCAACGGAGAAGATGCGAAACACGATTGAACACACCACGCTTCGCACCATGCATAGCATGCATCGTATCCAACATTATTCCGACACGACGGATGTTGATACGAACGCCCGACACTTCACTTTACTTTTGACTCTCCACGGCACTCTCGAAACACTCGCTTGCATCAAAAACTCGTACTAGACGACGAAGATTCGAACTAAAATACGCGGCGACGCGTCTAACTGAGGCAACCGGCGACTTACCAATTACCAACCGTTGCCCTTCAGGCGGCATCGCGCAGCGGCGCAGACGCGGCGTGACGTCACCAAGGTGTGTAATAGGCTTAAGCTAAGACTCTAAAGCTAAGACTCCATGTATGCGGTGAGCCTGCGGCAAATGGTGCGGTGACCAATCAGGAATGTGCGTCATGCCGGAGCTTGCCGCAGCTCAACTTGCGCCTGATTTCTGATTGGTCACCGCACCATTTGCCGCAGGCTCACCGCATACATGGAGTCTTAGCTTTAGCTATAGGTAAACGCTCCTGTATGGAAGCGTTAGCTAATAGTAAGAGAAAGAAAATGAGATGTCCATTTCTATCCTTGTCTAATGTTGCGCTGAGTGAGGAGGCATCGTAGTGAAACTATAATTCTGATTGATCCTGATCTCCCCACTTGACTGAGAAAATCAACAGCGCGTGCGCGATTGAACAAGGATGCTGATGGACATCTCATTTTCTGTCTCTTTCTATTAGCTCACGCATTCGTGGCTGGCTCTTCCCCTCTATATATACAATCTCTTTGCTCGTATCCCAAGTTTCCGACGCATGTGAGTACCAAAAGTATTGAAAACGAAGGGTCGTGCGTTCGTACCAATTGTGAACCAAGAGGAGGAAGATCGTCGTAAGGAGGATCTTGGATCTCGAAGGTACGTTCGATAGTTGCGACCGAGACGGAGCTGGACTGTGGACGGATTCGAATGACCAGCGGCCAGCGGCGTACGGTGAGTCAATTTGTACTTGTATTCGGACCTACAATTTGGTATTCGCGTCTCGTCCTCATTGCGTTCGCGTAAATTATCGTCGGTACAGTGCGATGAGACGAATAAATCTGTTGCGCGAAAGTGGTTAGGAACGATTTGAAGTTGACATATTCGTGTACGCGCGCTCGGCGCTCCCTTCGCCAGATGTGCCAATAGTCGAGTGACGTGTTTTCCGAGGTCAGAGAAGAACCTGAGAGCGGCCGCCATGCCGATGCCGGCCTTTTTTCATGTTCCTCTCTGCTGCTCTTTGTCTTGCACAGAGGACACGCTGAACACGGCAGGAAGCAACGCGACAGCCAATTAACAGACAAGTTCGTTAGAGAGAGAGAGAGAGAGAGAAAAAGACAGAGGCTGGATATAACAAGTTTAATTTAAACGAACAGACTTATATCATTTTGTACGACAGCCTTTAACTGCGTTTGTGTATACCAGTGTATACCGTACAAACCGTGACCATGTGCTCTGCGTCTTAATTGTTCTGAATGCCGGTTTTTCACGAGTCCGTTTGGGGCCGTTTACGTGTACGGACGTGTTCGCCCGTTACTAATATTTTTGAAACCGTCGATTGCATCACAATCGGCAGCCGGATGATACGAGAGTTATCGTCCTGAGCGCTTTGGAAATCCACATACTATTTTTGCAAGCTAGACATAAATTTGGTTATTATGGTCGAATTGTCCCCGCCACGTTGAAACTGGGGACGGGTACCAATAAGTGAAGAAGAAGAAGAAGAAGCCGGTTTTTCATTATTACGACTCGACAACATCAATAAACCAAATGTAAACATCGTTTATCGTGGAGACATTAATAAGAATATCGTACATTAATATGTACATTAAGTTATCGTTTGTTTTTAAGTCTTATTCTCTGTTTCGTGTGTAATCATTATTATACCCGACAAACGTAACGTAAACAATGACGCTCCTGTAAGAGCTTGCAATTGTTTGCTGAATAATACTGCGAAGTACGAACAATGTTTAAAAAACTGAATCATGAAACAAAATTATCTACAGCTAGATGAAACATCAATTTTTATTATTGAATAAAGCAATTTCAATGCTATCAAAATTAATTTCAATATTGAAACTCCAATTGGATAAGGAGAAAAATGTCTTTAAAATTATTGGTGCGTGCTTTGACTGCAGAAAGACATGATAAATTTTGGATGTTTTATTATCGTTTGTATTCTACTAGTTACATAAATGATCCAATACCTGGAATATCATTATTTCAAATAAAACAAATTTTGAAACAAAAGCATATTGCCACTGTTGAAGGACATGCATGTATAGTTATCGAGTGTCCTATATGTGATTCTGAAAAATTTAAAAAGGCAAAAGTTTATATTAATAAGACAACAGGTAAAGAAAAATATCACATAAAATGTATAACAAAATATTTGACATAAAAAATGCAAGTAGATAAAACTAAAATAACTTTGCAAAAATTTGTTTTCTACAGGATACTTTGTATGTGATAAATGCAGTTCTAAAGGAGAATGGAATATATTGGAGAAATTTTTGTCATTAATAAAATCAAACAAAACGAATAGTACACAGGAAGAATTAGAAACTTTGAGAAATACTATAAAAGTTCATGAAAATTATGCTTCAAAATGGAATAATATAATAGAATCCAATCAGCAAATTGGGGATTTGTCATCAGAGTCATATGAAAGAATTTTGAATATATTTTCTCTTCCAGTAAGATAATTAACACAAATCTTTCAGTGTTTATATAAATATGTGTATATATATATATGTGTATGTATGTGTGTGTGTGTGTGTATATATATATATATGAGTATTACACATTAATAAAAATTGTTACAGAGAATTCCACAAGAGGACATCTTACAGTTAAATGGTGTATATGCAGCTACACCAGCATTATTATATTTCCCATTAATTGCTTTCGGTAATATTATGGGTTATAAAACTCTTTCTAGTAAATCAGAATTAGAACAAACTGAACCTATTAACAATGTTGGTGGATTTATAATTTATAAGCAGAAAGGTACCAGAAGTGATGGGTCTGCAGTGATTGTGCCAACAATACACGATTTATTAGCAATAACATCTCAAAAAGCAGCAAGTATGATTGTCTGTTTGCCATACAATTTACAGAATTTACCACAGCAGTTGTTGCCAAATTTTGAAAATTTTAAAAAATTAATTCTATGGTTTGGAAATGATGAACCTAGCTGGTATACAGCCAGACAATTCGCTAAAAAATTAAATGAGAAGAGATGTTACTTTGTGAGACCAATTGATACGCAACCTAGACCAAAACTAGCTGCTGATAGAGGCTATGACCTTAAAAGTATTTTGATGAATGCACAACCAATCTGGCACAAAAGTATTACTATCTTTGACGAATTGAGGCAAGATGTGTTATGTGATTTACAAAATATAGATAGAGTTCAAGGTGTAAAGTGGAAGAGATATCCTGCTCTAAATCGAATTTTAAAAGGACACAGAAGAGGAGAGTTTACGATCCTAACTGGTCCAACTGGTAAGATAATAAATCAAGTAACAACTGAAATAAGAAGATAAATTATTTGCGTCAGAGGATACTGCTTACAAAATTTGTATTTTTCATGCATATCATGCATATCGATGGACTTTTAGGCAGTGGCAAAACTACATTTATGAGCGAATATTCACTGGATTTAGCAATGCAAGGTGTCAATACACTGTGGGGTAGTTTCGAAATCAGAAATGCTCGACTAGCTAGAACTATGCTACAGCAAATGGCAGAGGTGTCTTTGGAAGAAAACTTGGATAAATTCAACACATATGCAGATGCTTTTAACAAATTACCAATTTACTTTATGACTTTTCATGGTCAGCAGAACATCAAAGTTGTTATGGATGTACGACAATATACATTATCTATAAGTGAAAGATTTATGATATGTATAACTTTTCGTTTTTTTATTTCAGGCAGTTGAACATGCAACGTACGTGCATGACATAGCTCATGTGATAATCGATAATGTGCAGTTTATGATGGGTATGTCAGAAGACGTAACCAGTGACAGGTGAGACAAATGTTTTTACCCCTTTTTGAAAAATTGATCTTGATATTTATATGGCGTTGTATCTTAGATTTTGGAAACAGGATAAGATCATAGCAGAGTTCAGAAATTTTTCTACTAAGCATAATTGCCACGTTACTTTGGTTATACATCCAAGGAAGGAGCGAAATGAAGAATTGACAACTTTGTCTATTTTTGGTAGTGCCAAGGCGAGTCAAGAAGCCGATAATGTATTAATTATACAAGATAAGAGACTTACTAGCATAAAAGGAAAGAAATATTTGCAGGTATATATATATATATATACATATATATCTGTAATTGTTGTAGACAGTATGTTTTTCAGTCATTAACATGACAAGTTATTGTATTTTGTGTCATTAGGTTGCAAAAAATAGATATAGCGGAGATTTGGGTATAATGATCCTAGAATTTGACAAGACCAAACTTAGTTATGTTCAGAAAAAGAAGGTAAAATCAGAAGAAGTAAATAAAACAAAAGAAGCTCATACTTTGGTAAAAAATTGAATTTAAACTATAGTCAAAATATGGCCAAAGTGAAGAAGATATGCTAATTGATGTATATTTTAATAGTAAGTATAAATTTCTGATATATTTTTTCTATGAAAATTTTGTATGAACAAAGAGCATTCAGAATATATATTGTAAAAAAATTAATATAAAAACAAATTTATAAGATTGTATTATGATTAACATTGCGTATTATTAATTTCCTGCTTTACCGATCGCGCGCACCCACGTATATTTGATAATGGGCAAGCAGGGCAAGGGATAAGAAGATTGAGAGATCATGTCGAGTAATCTATTCGCGTAATTTCCATTTCTCTATCTAGATTTTTTTAATGAGCTATACGAAAAGATATGTGCGTGAATGGAATAATGTACCGATTGTATATCCGCCTCATAATGATCCTGCGAGGATATTTAATTGTTTATTCTATCGTTGGTCTTGCGTGGCTGGTTATGTGCGATACGATCTCAAAAGAACCGACCTTGCTAATCGGTGTTCTAGTCAGGAATAAAGCGCATACTTTGCCATACTTTCTAAGTCTGCTGGAAAGACAAGATTATCCGAAGGAACGAATAAGTTTTTGGTGAGTGATAAGACATAACCTCACTTCTTCGTTTGGCAGCGTAAGCATCTAAATTCGTCAACGTAGCGAATGTGAATGTTGATGACACAATTTAAAAAATCAATTAGCATGTTTTTCGATTTAGATGTTAAAATAATGCAAGAATTCACGCATCTATCGTTACTTGTAAAAGTCAAAGATTGTCCCGTATTATGATAATCATGATTGTCGGGTGAAATTAAATGCCCTTAATTATGAGTAAATATGAGGAAATTAATTAGATACCTCGAAACGATCACTTTCATCAAGATCTGTTGTCGGCGCGTATTTTCATTCGCTCTCTGTCAAGATTTAAAATTTATTTATAAACTTGAAGTTGCCCGCCAATCGATGCGACGCGTGTGCGACAACGCGTCGATTTACAAACGCGCGATACAGGTGCGCGCGTGATTGGAGCGAATGCTGTGCGAATGTCTAGATGTTTGTTTAAAAAACGAGCTGATTAGAGTTCTTAGCCAGAAAAAATTCTTGGAAATTTTTGAAAAAATAAACGGTTTTTTCTAGTTTTTCTTTGCTTATTTTTTCAAGTATTTTTTAAGTTAATGTCACTTTTTAGTATCTTTATCACCTTGTCAATATGTCAATGATTTTAAGATTTTCTTTCATATTTAAAAAGCTCTAATAAGTAATTCAACTGCAAGTCCATTGTCATTATCATAGTCATATTTTTCTGTATCTTTCGAACAAAAAATGAAAAAAACCTGATTTTTCCCATGACTTTATTTTTCTGGAAAATTAAAAAAATATTAGTTAAAACTATCGTAATGTTTGGGTGTCGATTTGAGCACTCGTCTATGTAATTTATTTATGGACACGTTTTACACAAGAAACAGTCATGTTAAGTTGAGACGCAAAAATTTGACATTAATCATTTCAGGATACGCAGCGATAACAATGTTGATAACTCGCTCGAGATACTAAACAAGTGGATCAATTCGAGGAGCAATATGTATCATTCGCTGAATGTTCATTTGAATGCATCGTCGACGGGTTTCGAGGACGAGAAATTGATCGCTGATTGGTCGCCTCGCAGATTTGCACACGTGATAGATTTACGCGAGCAGACGCTCGATTACGCTAGGAAAATATGGGCAGATTTTATTTTGGTGAGATAATTTTATTTTGTTATTTTACATATGTCTATTTCTGTCAATGTATGTACATACATTAACTTAATCAGCCATTAATTCAATTGGCGAAATCACTTTAAGTACACATACACATTATTGTTAGTAACATATATATGACAGATGTATCTTAATAAGTTGAACTGAGATTGAACAATTTCGCGCAAAACTTTGGTGAATTAGTGATCCATATGATTATAAAAAAAATTGTTTCTAAGATATATTGCGAAACTACTTGAGGAAAGAGAATTTCTTGCAGATGCTGGATGCCGACGTTTTTTTAACCAGTCCAAGCGCAATTCGCAATTTGATAGACAAGGGACATGCCGTTGTGGCGCCTTTATTAAGATCGGACGGTATGTATAGCAATTTTTGGGCTGGAATGACAGCGGAGCATTACTATTTGCGAACGGAGCTCTACGAGCCAATTCTATTTCGCGAAAAAACTGGATGCCACAACGTGCCCATGATCCACAGCGCGGTTCTCATAGATTTGAGAAGGCGCTATTCCGATCGTCTCACCTATAAGGCTGAAAAGCTGACCGATTACGATGGACCGGTGGACGATATCATAACTTTCGCCGTGGGAGCAAATAAATCAGGTAAATACTCAAGGTTATATCGTGCTATATATTAAGTTTATCACATGTATAATTATAGTATTTAAACTTACGAACTATAAATAATATCGTGAGAATAGATTGCAGCGATCAAATGTTGATTTTTCAAAATTGTTAGTTTTTGTTTCCGCCATGCGCTTTGATTTAAACTTTAATTCTTCTTAAAAAAATTCGATTTTGATCATAAAAACTTTTTACTTTAAATACGTGTAAAATATTGTATTTGTATCACAGATGTGCCATTGTTCGTGTGTAACGATGACGTTTATGGTTTTGTCATGGTGCCTTTGGAGAATGATGAGACTATCGCGGAAGATATGCAACGGTTGACTAATACCAAAGTGGAAATGTTAGGTAAGCTTTTTTCTCTCTGTAAGAGAGAAGCAGAATATAAATAAGGAAAATAAATATAATAAATAAATAAAATAAGTAATCTTAAATGAACAAGAGAATAAAATGTGAAAATGGAAGCTAATTCTATTTCTCTTGCAATAAATATCACTTTTTTATTTGTATTCTCCGTTTGTATGGTATATAATATCTAATCATTGCACACAGGTATAACAATATTGACAACGTTGATTGATATAATTATTTACGATTGCTTTTCTTACAGCATATAGCGACTATTTGCCATTGTCAGATGATTTGAAAGAATTTGTGGTGTATCCGGAGAAGGACACCCTCGGTCTAGATCAGATCTATATGATAAATCTATTAAGGAGACCGGAGAGACGTAAAAGGATGCAGAATCTTTTCAAAGAACTCGGCATAGAAGCAGAAATTATTGATGCCGTGGATGGTAGGTAAGTTATACATGATAATAAATAAATATATTTGTTATAAGCAGAGAAAATCGAGAAATTCACATGAGCATCTTGGAGTAATTGAGTTATTAACTCTGAATAAAATTAACCCTGCTATTTCTGATCCTCTTTGAACAATCTTCATTTTAAGAAAAATAACTCTGGCTATTGACCACAAATATTTTTAAGTTATCTTATTTTTTTACTTTTAACGTTTAAAAGTACAAAAATACTAAAGAATATATTATAAACAGAGAGTCTTTTAAAAACTGTAGATTAAAATAAGTTGAGAACAACTTTGCTGTACAATATATATATTCTCTTTTTTTCATATTTATCTATTTAAAGATCTTTTTTCCGATAAATTTCGAACATGAATGAAATACTGATGTTGTTAACGCACCATGCAGTTGAGAAAAAAATTCCACGAGATAAAATTACCCGGCCAGTCATAAAACACTTATAATATATTTGATTAAAATGGTATCGACATACATATAAAAATCTATTTGACTTTAAATGCACGATAAACATATTAGTAAGATTCACAAGAGATGTTATTTCCCTGCAAAGTTGCCTGCAAAGTGTCATCATAACGAAGTAATTCTATCGTAAAACACGTATAATTTTTATAGACATTCACAAATATGAAAAATGGGGCTACAATAACGTATGGACTTGTAACAGCTACATTACAATCACATTAAAGTAGAAGAAGAGAGAGAGGAAGAGGAAAGAAATAGTACTTTTTCAATATGCTATTAAAATATTGTTGCAGGCTACTATTTTCGCTCGTTTAGCTTGTATTTACATGATTCTTCGCCGTCGAAGTACGCGGAAAAATATTTTTGCATCACGTCTTGCATATCGCACGTTCTACACGGGCGTGTTACCGTATTCATGTACATTGTAATCTGTACATGTGTACGTGCTCCCGTTTCGTGCTTTCCGAACGCTCATGTTGTGAAATAATCGACTAGTCTTCGATTGCGAATGCCTGCTCTCCTCGCTGCTGTATATTCTATTAATTCCACGATCGGTAGTAAAATGAGTAAGCTTTGAACATCCACAAAAGTCATCGTGCATTCGCTTCGTAGCGAGCTGGAAAAAATCCATTGTCTCCAATTTCAAATTCGCACTTGTGGAAAATCCTAAACACAAACTCTCCGCAAGAGATAAGATATCTAATTTCTAAAAAATTCTAATCAGTTGTAGTCCTCATTTTATTATGTTTTGGGGACTAATATTTTATTTAAACTTAAAAAAAATTAACGCTTCTAATTAATTAAAAACAACATTAATACATGTTTAAGTAATATACCTACGATATACAAGATAATTCTTAATAATTTCATTATCATATCACAACTTCGTGATAAACAAGTACATAATATAAAATTTTATTCTAATTTTATACAAAATTTGATTTGGCAAAGTTTTAGCATTCTCGTTATTAAGATATTTTAATGACGAGAAACAATTGTAATTAACGATATTACACTAATCCCACAAGTATCATGTAACAAACGACTCACCTTAATCTCGTGCATTCGGGCGGCGTATATAATGGGATTTACCAAAGTTTTCAGGATAATGAGACCATTAATTATGGCGTAAATGAAGAATACGACACGCGCCGACACCCCATTTAATTGTAATACGCAGTCGTTACAAACCAGCATGTACATTATTACTCCGGGCATCCATCCGATCACGAAGCTTCCTTCGAAATTGCACGGGGAATATAAATTTTGCAAAAAATGAAAACAAATTATATTTAAATATTTTAAATTTCATCTGTGTTGCTATAAAACTTGGTATAATTATTGGTATCTCCGTTTTTTTTAACAACTGCGCAATTTTCTCATTGCGCTATCTTACCAAGTATGTATAAAGTTGTGTGGATAGCTTTAACATTACGCGCCATTTGTCTAGAATTGCTACGTAATGCTTCCGACACTCTTGCACGAGTGGAAGAGCCCGCTCTGCGAAAGCGGAGTCTCGTAGCTTGATGTTTCTTCACTATGCAAAATATGTGAACGTAAATGCAAACCATCAAGATGAAAGGCCCGAAAAAAAGGCTGCTAAACAACATTCGAAATTGCTTTTGAGATAGGAACCTGAAAATTAGGACATTTATTTAAAAATACACACACACACACACACACACACACACACACATATATATATATATATATATCAATAAATGAACTTATTTTTTGCAACATAAAAAATATTCTTTGTAAAGAATATTCAAGTGTATGCATATCACGCGTACAAATAAATTTACATGAGTGAATATAAATAATAACATGTACAAGAGAGAATTTTTATTTCGTATTTTTCATTCGTTATTGCAATTTCGCGAATGAACAAATATGTAATGCAGAACTTTTTTATTTAACGTTATATAAAATTTAATTCGCAAAAATACTACTATTCTCTGATTCTCTCGTTATCAAAACATTTATTGATAACAATTGTAATTGATGGTATTACACTTACACGTTGTTTTTGCATTCTTCAGACTGGAAACCATCGCCCTCAATTAGATTAAAGTACAGTGCGAAGAAAGAGATAGGTAACACCCACAGTAGAACTAATAAAATTGTGGTATTTCTTGAAAGAAAAATGAAAATACAGTTGTACTGTTCATGGAGATTCTTTCAATAAGGAGGTAAATTGTATTACCTATATGTCAGGATCGAAAGGTAGTGAAGAGGTCTGAGAATGCCCAGATAATGATTGACAGCCAAAGCCATTAAGTGAAATACCGTAATTATCACGCCTCCCAGTCTCACAACTTCAAGAGCCAGTAAAAAACAATTCATGCCTAAAAACAACGTGATCGAGTATTCTTTGACTCGTTTTTTATATTCATAAAACGTTTTTTAACGTGCGCTGCTTGATCTTAAAACTTTACTAAAACAGCT
Source organism: Solenopsis fugax (assembly GCA_003595255.1). Classification (NCBI taxonomy): domain Eukaryota; kingdom Metazoa; phylum Arthropoda; class Insecta; order Hymenoptera; family Formicidae; genus Solenopsis; species Solenopsis fugax. The sequence goes on along the minus strand of QKQZ01023398.1, from coordinate 10,814 downwards.
CATTCTACAATGTATCGAGTAAACAAAAAAGTTTTTCTCTATATAATAAAAAAAAAGATTAATCGCAACTTTTTGAAAGTTATCTTTTTAAATCAGCTTTTTGTTATTATTCGATAAATTTTTAAGATCTAGTTACTTAAGAATTTTTTTGATTGAAAATGAATTATATTTGAGAAATTACATAAAATATGTTTATTTAATGAATTAATATATATAACAAAAACGATCCATATAACAAGATATTACCTTTCAATTTGATTCCGAGACCAATAGGTATAAAACTATTTAAAATTAGCCCTATACCCAGAACACTGCTAGAAAAAGCATCTGCGCCTAAAATTATTTCCAGTGGTTCTGTTAAAAAGTTTTTTTTTTTGTTTTATGTGTGTTTATTTTATATATAACGATATATATATATATATATATATATATACATGTATAAATAATAATAATTGTGATGGATTCAACCGTACTGCTTCAATCAATTGATTAGAGCAATCACTCCTTCAAAAATCTTAAATATCAATAAAAGTCGAGCGTCACATTGTTTTAAAGGTGTCTTTTCTCTCTATAAAATATGTCTTGTTTTTCTTTTTATGAATTTAAACGAGTACTTACTCGCATTTAAAAGTTTTAGAGGTCAAAAATAAAAAATTTGAAATAAATTTGAACGAGTAAAATCATCTAATTGTCTTGATTAAATTTTTTTCTTTAGGAACACTTGAAAAGTAAAATTTATATCACAACGAATTCTATATAAGATTTACGTTAAAGGATAAGACAATATAGTAGGTAAGTAACGTAAAGTGATGCCGGAAATGTGTCAAATTATCCGCAACAATAAACAAAGACTTTTATGGAGATTGATAGAGATTGATATTTCAAATATTTATTAAAGTAAATTTTTCTGTAAACTGCAAAGTTTCAATTTTTTAATACCTAAAACTTGCAAATGCGATTTCTCAAGAGACACTCAACCAAAAAAAACAAGACACAGTTGTAAAGAGAATTAAAAGATCTTTAAAACAATAAACGATTGAAAAATTTTCAAATAAACAATCGGTATATATTATTACTATACCTGCTAGACTCAAACTGATATATAATGTTGGACTGAGTGGACGTCTAATCCAAAACACGCACATCAGAACTTTGATATTTACGATTATTGAAATGAGACAGAAGAGGATCAACGGTGGTGCTCCATACAAATACAATATTCTATCAACGTTTCCGATTTGGCTCGATATATTCACGTTCTGCATCACCGAATCATTAATCATTGTCATGTTTGTAGTTTCTATCGACATACTCGTAGATTCTATCAATCCTTCGAATACAGAATTATTAATTGTAACGATCTCAGGAATTGATAAATTTAATGTTCTATATCCATGTTGTGTTGTGACAGTTTCCATGGTCTGCATAATATCATAATAATATTCATTTTCATATTCTCCTCTTTTATTACCTACTGAAATATTTACCTTCGTCTTCCTGAGAGTGAATATTCATAAATCGTTTACCTCGAATTATGTATTTTATGAAGTTGAGTATTCTAAGTAACAGCTTGGGTAACAGCTGGTTACTTCGCCTGCTCAAAGTTTTATCTGAAAGTATAATTTATATTGATTGAAGAAAGGTTCTGCGATTATAAATGAATTGAAAACGGACAATAAGAGCGTAACCAATAAATTTTCATAATAAATTTATTATGAGATTAAAATATTTCCTTTCTAAATGTTATATTTCTTACACAAAGTACTATTTTATACTTATTACTTTCCGAGATATAGTATAAAATGAAGTCTGGATCATATTCTTCTCAAAATTTCTATTTTTCCTTTAATTATCGTAAAAATCTACAAACATTTTATTTTGATAAACTTAGATAAAGAATGTGTGCTAGATTATCAACTGTAATAAGATTATAGTTTATAAAGGTAGAAAATTGGAAAACATTTTATTTAGTGTGTATTATCTATACATTTTATGTATTATTCTAAAATTAAATATAAATGATACGCAATATTTATCTATCGACAAGCTAGAGCGTGGGTGAGAGAATCTCCGAGGAAGTATGCGTTTCCAATAATTTTCTCGTCTGTTTGCTCTTTCCCTCGATCGATCCGAGAGCTTTTTTCTTATGAAAGATTCGAAATTCCAACCATTCCAGCAGACGATAAAAAGGCGACAATACAACATCTTCGTCTCCTCGTGTTTTTTATTTCATATTTCTCCCTGATAGTAGCAAAAACTTTCGAAAAATCAATCGTTACATTCGGTCATTTTACGGGAAAAACCTCGTACGTCAAATCTTGTGGCGCACGCGAAGCGACGTGCCGAAAATGTTCTATTTTGGTCGTTAATATTCAGACGTGATAACCACTTTGGTTGCTCTGGGACGGATTATAATTTATGAGAAAGCTAGTCGCGCGAGAGAACGAATATAAGGAACAAGTCTAATCTGCAAAAAGCTAAGTGTCGTGTTCTCTCGGGACAAAAGCTATCGAGTTGAAAGTTTCCGTATTTATTTTGTTAAACTTTTGCGCAACACTTCATAATTTTTATCGATAACAGACGAGGATTATAAATCAGTATTTCATAATATTTACAGAGAGTAGTTATTTCTTCAAAACAGATTTTTTTAATCAAAACTTGAAGTCGAATATATCTCATGTACATAGTATTGCACGATTACACATTCTGGTGATTAATGCTCATGATTATAATTAAGAATAATTAATTATTATTATTTAGCATGTTATTTTATTATTCTCTTCCTTTCCTTTTTAAATATTATTTAAATAAAATTTGAAATTTCGTTTTTTACCTCTCCAAACATTTATCTATCTAGAGTTAAATATTACATAAACTAATATAAAAAAATTTCAATGATTTTCTTAATATGTGTATGTTGTAAGTTTATATATAAATAAATAAACATAATTTTATAACACCCTAATTTTATCCAAGGATATCTATTGCGTATATGGAAACATTCTGGATTTTCTATTTTTCATTATTTGACTTATTATAAATATTCGGATTGTATTCAAAATGATTGGAAAGTTTTCGATATATCGCGAGAGAATAGAAAGCCTATTCTGATTGGACAATCGCATCATCAGTTGCACTATTTAAAAAATGATCTAAGGTTATTACATTGAGATTCAATTATACAGCATGTTTGTATTTAATTAATGTAATAGCAAGTAAATTAAAATTTAATTTTTTATTGATGTTTCTGCTTAATTAAATTAAGCTGATTTTATTCGTATCTCAACAAGATCCATAATGGCTCAAAAAGAGGGTTGAAATTCGCAACAGGAAACTCGTGAATCGGAAATTCGCAATGCGCAAAATAGTTGCATAACAAGCGGTCAGAACATAATACTTGCGGTTCCGTTTGAAATTGCGAATTTCCAATCCACGAGTTTCCAATTGCGATTCCGTTCGCATCTTTAGGTTATTATAGATCTTGTGCGAATAGAATCGGCTTTCTGCGCGATTCGCTAAGTAAATGAAACAAACAGAATGTGTAAAATAGATCATCTTGATTAATGAAAGAACGTAAAAAGCTTTATTTTAAATGTCATGTGCAGCGATAGAATAATAGATAATGTAAGTAAAATATTTATAATCCTGGGAAAAGTGAAAAATCTGTTGCGAAAAATATTATTCCTGTTTTAATATTTCGAATATTATTGTTATCGGAACAATTTTTTAAGACATCTTCTTTTGTTGTAAATAATTTCGCAAAGTATGTTCGCTGTAAAAAATTTATCATCTAAAATCACACTTCTTTAAATAGATTAAAATGAGGATATTTAATTAATTAAAGTTGTAAACATTTGTAGAAATGATCGCAGTAAATTTTCTCACCCATTGTGTCAGGTATAACATTTATTGCGGTAATACAAATAAATTGATTAAATAAGTAATTAGTTACGTCGTTATGACACGGAAAGTATCCTATTTTTCTGCTCTCCCTTTTTGATTTCACCTCTATTTGGTTACGGACTAATTAAGATTTAAATTTGAATACTGTTGCAGTGATGCGAGAAATAATTTTTATTGTCGTAACTTTAAGTATTTTTTGCAAATTACTTTACGATTTCTAATTTCATTATCTTGTTATACGATATATCCAACGCGTTACTTTTTAAATAATAGTTTAATAACATTTGGAGTGAATCTTTCTTTCTTATTGCGCTAGAATAATTATCAATTTAAAGAAACGTGCTTTTGAGTTAAATCTTCGAGAAAATAAGATGAAAATCCAGAATTTTAAATTAATTTTAAATGCGCTACACTTCAACAGAATTTTAATCTGGAGCTTAGTGACAAGGATATATACAATATTAAAGATTGAAAAGATTGGAATATTCATTGATCCTTCTTGACATTTTGTTTTTTTTTTTTTAATTTTTATTTTTTTATGAAAAGGTCAATTCTGAATTTAACAAAAAGATCTGTAATATCTTACAATGAAATGTAAATTCTACTGATAAGCAAACACAATTAATTTTTTATTTTTGTTTTCTGAAAATAATTTCTGCTTAATAAAAGTCGAAATTTTAAAAATAAAAAAACATTTGTATAATTTGTGAAGTATTATAATCTTCCAGATTAATACTGATTACAATCATCTTCTTTTCTTATATTAATCCATGTGACGAGAGATGTATAATCCAAAACGGGATAAATCTTAGTCAATCCAAAGTATGTAGTCTCGAAAGCATATAAAGTGGAATAATGTCTCGAGAGAAAGAGAAATTCTAAGAGAAACGAGATAATAACGTTATTAGTTTGATGAATAGACAACGTAATAAGGAAATAAGAGGAAATGATGAGCCACTAAATTATCTCTTAATGCGTAGGGTGCAGAAAAAAATCGATCCTCTGCGACTTAAATTTTTCACAGGGCGAAGTTGTTATGAAAGCCGTGAATATTATAGATTGAAGCTGAGTTATAGAAGCCTTTTGAGCAAGGATAAATTGAAATATTCGCCATACCAGCGCTTATCACGTACCATATTACAAACCAGCTCTACCAGCTGTTATTACTTGTTTCCCTTTTGTTTCACTTTGAAAAGTTCCAAGTTTCTCGCATTTCTTTTATTCAACGAAGCAACGTACGTATATGGAATGTGAATTCGTTTTTAAAGAAAAAATTATTACTGTTTTTATTTTCTTTAGAAACGAATCCACTTTCTACATGCGTACATTGGTTCATGAATATGAAGAATATCATAAATAAAATTTTGTGAGAATAGCTACAAGATTATGCATTCTCCGTATAATTTTATTTTAGTATAACATATTTAATTTGTATAAATTTAACTTTATTTTAGCAAAATTTTATGTTTTATTTTTAAAGACGTTCTGAGGTAGAAGTGTGTAGAAAAATAATGTTGAGGCAAATTTTTGCTAAATGTAAGAAATATTAGTTCAATTAAATTCAAAACAATTCCAACACTTGTAATACTTTGTATAAAAAATGATAAATTATTAAAATGTTATTTCTTATTTTTATTTTCTATTTTAAAAATTTAATTGAAGAGAAAATATTTATTTCACACTTTTAAGATCTCGAGATTGTTTATAATATCGCGACATAAACATTTTATCTCAAAGATTTAATTTTGAATTACTAATTATTTCCTATTAATTAATTAGGATATAAGAAATTAAATAATCCAAAGTTACGTAACAAAATTCGCTTAGTCAACTCAACAATTAATCTTTTAAACTTACTATTATTTCAGCTTTTGCGAGCTAATTTGTAATGTGCAAATTTCTAATATTATAATTAAATATATATTTTTACAAGAATGATCATAGTTACTATTTGCGTGTTATAGACATTTTCAATAAGAGTTCCATAATAACTTTTCTTTGAACGAAAAAGTTGCGTTTCCAGAAAAACTGCGAACAAACTCTGGCATCCTTGATTTCATTCACGTTGAACTAGAAGTGAGCAAAACAACAAGAAAGATTGATTGTTAGTGATTCTTCACGTATCTCCATACAAAATAACACAAGGTTTTCTAGTAACATTTGATATATAGGTTGATATTTCTTATCAGAAACTAACTCGACATGAAATTTTTTCCCTTGGCATAAAGAGAGAAGTATGAAATTTCAAGTTTTGGAAATATATAATATTGTGTATTCATATTGATTCCACTATTCTGTTTGCTGACTCGAGTATTAAACATTTTTTACTAAAAAATATAATTTATAAAAATGCATATGCAATCATATTCAAATGTGCTCAATCGTAATAATTAAAAAGTTTCATAAATATCATAAAAATATTGTACATATATAATAATTAATCTTTAAAAAGATATTTTTTATTACGCAGTACGTACAAAGGAAAGATAACGTGTACATGTAAAAACTCGCGTATTTGATATCTTTTCACACTACATATTTTTTTAAATATATAAATATAATAAGCGCTTTATTAATACATAACATGTAGTGTATAACTTTGTTTAATTTCCGTCTCGCGACATAATAAAGTTAAAAATATATGAACAATAATAAGTTTAATTAGCCGTTAATAATTGAGGGCTCGTGTAAAAAGTTTCATGTTAGATGTAAGCATATTGGAAAGCATATGTGTAGTTGAGCCGAAGAAAAGTGAACGTTATAGTAAAGACAATATGGTTGTGGCTATTATATTTTTTGTGTTCAGATAATTGGAAAAGAAACTAGGACAGTCACAAATTTCTAAAATAAGAATAGAACAACGCGCAAATAACCGTTTATCGATCTTATATAGATATTTAATTATTAAAATGCTACATAAAAAGATTATTATTTTGATGAATAATCAAATATTTTTCTCTTTGAATATTATTTATTGACTGTATTATTTTTATTTGACATGTTGATAGAATTGAATAAAAAAGTTTATATTATAATCATTAAGACCGTATTTATTTTTAAAGATTGAACATGTATAATATTTTTGCGATATTTATGAAATATTTTGCTTATGCAATTGAGTACTTGTTTACATCTTTACATTCTGCCGATAAACTATGCTTTTTATACCAAGAAACTTTTAGTACGGGATCAATGAAAAAAAATTCAATGTACTCAAGAATTTCTCGTTTATTTTTAACGCGTTAGAATCAGGAATCGTATATTTCAATTTATTCGGAAGATAAATCTGGAGTTTCAAGGAGTCACGTTCGAGTTCCTAAATCGTATTAAATTTCTGAAAGCTCACTGGTGTCAAGGGCCGTTGTGAACCCGCAGACCCTTTCTATCCTTTCTTATCCCATTGAAACAGCGCACATCTCACGAGTGATAAATATCCCTTTGAGGATAACGCTATGTAGTTTGTACGAGGAAGGAATCGATAGACTTCTTTTCCTCTGACGCGTAAAATGCGTACATCATAGTACGATTCAGATAAGCGCGGAATAATGACGTGATGCTTTCAGACTATATATTATTAACAAAAATCGCTTTTAGTTTCTCGCTGCCACTCGGATATACGCTAATCACTCGAGAGGAAGTTCGATCGGTGGCATTAATTCCTCATTAGCGAGAGAATCGAGTTCCAGGTGCGATGTACTGATATAATTCAGTCGTGATCCGAATGTGATTATTATAAATACGATTTTATTTGCTGTGAAACATAATATTATATTATTCTGCACTTTCGAAGATTCTTTTCGCAATAATAGAATTGTAATAATTCAACGAATCTTCATATCTTTCATTTTTCTTTTGCTATCGGATTATTAAATAAGTATTTAATTTTGCTCAATTTGCATTAACATGTTGCGTTTTATAATTTTTTTCTTTTCTCGTTCTTTCGTTGAACATTTTTTATTTAATTATTATACCTTTTTATAACGATTATCAAGAGGCGCGGTCGCGACTCGCGCCAAGTCTAAGCTTTAGCGAGTCAGCAGACCGACCCTCTTTTACCCGAGTCGACGAGTTCGAGATATTAATAACGTTACTATTAGCGTTATGTATATCTGTTCAATTTTTTAAAATAATTCCTGTTACTTCTAAATCGATCCTTATCTTCTTTTGTCGCTCCAAGGGTCTGCAGTAATTTTTTTTTATAAATTTTTTTTATATATTATAAAGAGATAAACTGCTAATGCTAACCTGATAGAGGTATTCTTAATATCAATTTCCCTCTATAAAGAGATAAACTCTATACTCTTTACCTCTTATAGAGTTTATCCCTTTATGAAGGTAAATTGCCGAAAGATGATTCGAATAACTTTGTATGTTTTAGAATATTCCACAGCTAAATGCTTCTGCTTATTGGAAGTAGAATCAAAGGGGAAATAAGTTATAAATAAGTGGCTCTTTTTCAGATAATCACGGATCATGATTGATTGAAATTACGCCATTCGCGATGATGTTATTTGTCGCCCACGAACGTCCGTTGACTTGTACGAGTTAAATTAAATTTAAGGACACCGTGCAATACCGTAATGAGCGATCGAAAGAGACTGTTCAGAATACAACTTCCCACGTGGGCATTTATATAAATTGCTTTGACAGTATTGATGTGGGAAAATTATTTTAATCATTTCTGCGAATCAAAAGGAAACACGTGGCATTGTTTTAGGTTTACATCCGAATTTATTTTACACGTTTCTTATATTGTCATATAAATCATTACTATTTATGCGAATGTGCTTTATCCACTTATTCGTGATAATTATTGATTAAGACTGGAAATTCATAGTCGTAAATAATTTTCAGTTTTTGATCGAAAGCGTAATTAATTAGATTCACATTCATAGATCGTTATTCAACTATTTAGACTATGAATCCTATGCTATAAATTCTTGTAAAAATTAAATGTAGGATTATGTATAATGAAAATCGTTAGATATGATGTTTATTGTATGATTTTATCTCAAGTATTCTTTAGATATTCGATACACCTCTCTCTCTCTCTCTCTCTCTCTCTCTCTCTCTCTCT
>QKQZ01023393.1:0-10627 GCA_003595255.1 Solenopsis fugax | reverse complement strand
AAAAAAAAAAAAAAAAAAAAAAAACGTGCCATCGACGATTCTAGCGTTAAACAGAAATAGCGACTGAAACGAGAGGGACGTTACACGCGATATTTAATATCGCTGTCGACGTCAATATGACCGTCAGATAATGCGGCGCTGAGGAGGACGAGCATCGCCGAGGAAACCAGTGGGTGGTCGGTCCGCATGATGGGTCACGGAAAGGTGAGTGAGCCCTTCGTGAGCGCATCTCGTTACCGGCGACGAACCGGGGGACGAACGGGCTCCAAGCGTCGCGATGACGCAGCACCAGCTCCTGGTTACCTCTGTCCATTGTTCTCCCCGCATTTCTTCTCAGCTCGTGTTCAAGTGCTCGAGAGCTCAATCGCTACCCACCCTCGAAGCCCGGATCCCTCAGCGTCGTACTTTTAAATGTACCCCCGCGCGCGCGTACCGTATACAAATGTCGGCTTCTATTCGATTTCGCGCACAAAGCGGCCGGTTCAGCACAGTCACCGCGACAGATTCGTTAGGCTCGAACCTCTCCCGCGTCTCGAAATTTTTTGTAATAATATTGTCAATTATCGACAGAATTTCAGAGCGATTCAAGCAAATGGAGGTAGGAAAAATAGCTACGGAAGTAACGATCATCACTATGAAAGATACAGTATATACTATTATCATTTAAAATTCTATTAGCTGTGTACTATTATTATTTAAGAATCAGAAAGCAATAATTTTGAATTAATGTGCATTTGAATTAAGATCTCATTGCATAGAAATCCTCCATGAATCTAGTTATAACTTAATTTTCGTAACATGTTATTTTCATTTATCTAGATTTTCAATTATATTATTACACGCAGATTTCAATAAAATAAAAAATTATTTAGTTAAAAAAGTAGCTATAAATAGAATAAAATTAGATATAATCATTCGTGATTTTTATCAAATAAAATAGGTTGCTCGCAGAGAACATCACAACGTTAAGTTAGAAATATTGGATTGTGACATCTCCGTTTGAGAAAATTTTAATTCAATACGCGAAAACCATATTCGACGTTATGCAAATTCAGAACGGACAGGTTTATGTTTTAATTTCGCGAAAGAACCGGTCCGCCGACGAATCGGCAAAAATGTCAAATAACGTAAATGAATTCGACGAATTTGGCGATAGCTTACAAAAAATGTATAAATACCTGGTAAAAGATTGTCCATCCCATCTCCGCCATCATCCAATGCTTCCGGTGCCTCTTTTTCTCAAGATACTTCAATTGTTGTACTCACATGACACAACACTCACGAATATATAATCGATCGTGAGTATTGACGCAAACTGTCAAAATATTGTATAATAATCACACGATGCCACAGTACACTCTCGTGCATTTAGATGTATTTATTTTATTGAGATGAAACCACGCGACTGGAAGAAGCTCCGTTTATATTTGCGACGTCTCATAAATTTAAGCAACGAATTTCGAAGCACGAAAAGTTTCAATAAATCACTAATATAAAGGTATAGTTGAAAAAAGAAATAGCATCGATGTAAAACCGAATGAATTTATATTATGTAAATGGAATAGAATTTTTAGTACTTCAGCTTACGATTTATATTATGTGCTTATCAAAGTAAATAATAATTAATGCTTCTAAAAATTAAGCGGATCGTGACGTCGCGACGAATCAGAATCAATTGGAGAAATATTTATTACATTAATATTAAATAAGTTTATCAATTTTATTAATTGATTTATTTAATCCATTTATTATTTCGTGATTCGTATATTATTCCATATTATCGATTTCCAAATACCAGGCAAATTACATTTAAAGCGGTGAAAAATTCAAATCATTATGGAATTATCGCCCTGACTAGTCAGTGTAAAACAATATATTGTAATCCCCATTTTTATCATTTCAATTCCATTGCAAATGAATACTTATTTATTGATTTTTGATAATTATTATTCTTTTTGCAAGTATATTGTATTCTGCAAAAGTTACAGGAAAGAGGTACTTGAGAGAAAGAAGAGAAGGAAAGGAAATCTACAGGAAAAGAACTATTTTGCTGTGAAATATCTAAAAATTCAAGATACTTTATACAGATACAGATCAGATCACAAAATAATTTCGTTAGATTATAAAATAATTATGTAAGACGCTTAAACATAATAAGCAATGTTACAAAATATTTTTACATTCTAGAAATTAGCTTAAACATCCTACATAATTATTTTGATAGTTTAATAAAAATGATTTTCAGATCTAGCTAAATTTTTAGATACTTTAGCAAAATTCCATTCTTTCCGTGTATCAGACGACAGCAAAGCAACCATCAGATAATTTATTCTTTATATCTTGCGATGTTAATTGTTTTTGCATGACTGCGCATCATTTTGCATAGGCGTAACGAATACAAAATGCAGAACTGCCAATACGTATATTACATTGTTATACTATTATTATTATAGTGTATCAGAAATAAATAAATGTGTGCGGCGGAAATATTTTTTTAATTAAATTATTTAATTAAAAAAATATTTTTTCTATAATTCAGTTTTCGTTAAACTGAATCGTCATTCCAAAGTATTCGTTAATATCTTGGCAATAAGGCAAAAAAATGTGTATTATTAACGATATCGTGATTTTCAATCAACACTAAAATTTATTTTAATTTTCTGAGATTGCCTTATACACTTTCCTGTTAACATTTACAATCTTATAACAAATACAGATTTGTCGGAAAAATGCGTGATTCGAAGAAGATCGGTAATTATTATTTGTAATTTGGCTGTTCCGAAAAAATGTTGCTGTTTTAAACTAACGATTATTTAGTTTTACGTATCATGTGCCCCTAAATCATTGCGACAGGGATCGAGAGTAAATCGCCAATACGTTCGAAGGTAAAAGTCAAACCGACTTCATGGTGGTCGAACAGGGGATATTGAGGTAGTTAAAGTATCAGTACTTTGGCAGCGTGTTGTTATCGTTAGCGTCCCCACCTTTCGACTCATCTAAATAATCAATTTGATCGATAAAGAGAGAGAGCGAGAGAGGGAGGGAGAGAGAAAGTAGATCGAGGGTACGAACACCGACGACGACGACGCAGGGCGTCGAATGACTCCCATCTCGCAGCCCCCCCGCGACGTTTCCCGCGCAGGGCATCCGCTCGTCGATAATGTCCCGCACCGAGTTACAGGACAGGGCCCCACCTGCGAACCCGCTCCCGATTTCCGTGGTTGACCTGACCCTCCGTGCGAAAGAAGGGGGGGGCCCCATCGCGTCGACTCCTTGACTCCGGCCGTCCAGTCTCGCGGAAATAACGACACTCTCGTTCACGGAAAACGCCTCCGAATGCCTTCGCTACTCGTCTTCGTCGTGGGGCGCGGGGCCCGGGGCCCGCTGTCACCCCTGGTGGGCCGCAGGCTCTCCGTGTGTGGGAACCGCGCGCGATATTATTCTCTTCGCGCGCATTCATCGCACATTCGTCTAGTGGCACTCTCGTCTCTCTCTCTCTCTCTCTCTCTCTCTCTCTCTCTCTCTTTCTCTCTTCTTTTTTCCTTCCCTTCTCTCTTTCTCTCCGGATGGGTCCGACACGTTGATGGGTACATACGCGCCCTGTGTTCGAGTGGAGAAAAGGAGAGGGTGCGAGCGAGCATTGGCATAATTTGACAAAAGCCGCGAGAGCGCAGCGCGCCTCTGTGCCAGCCGCTCGATAAACAATGTGCCATCGTGTACGCGCCAATGGAGCCACGAGTGCCACGCCAGGCACAATGCCATCTTATGACATTTTTCGAGCCAACCGTCTTCGTCCGCGTCCTCGTCCTCGTCGCGTCGCGTCGTCGCGTCGTCAACGTGGAGCTTAATCGCTCGTTAGACAGCCGACGGGCTTTTGTGCTCTCGCAACTGTTTTTCCGACTGCCGTCTGCTGCATGGCTGCTGCGCCTCGCTTGAATCGGCAAGAGGGGGAGGGAGAGAGTCCTCGATCCCGCGGGAGATTTCTGCATGTTCGTTGAATTTAGAGATCCCTTCAATGCGATCCGATTGCTATAATGTTTGCTCGCTCGCTTACGGATGTGATTTTCACGACAACGAAATAAAATAAGATTACAGGAGCGTTGCATACGATATGAAGTAACAAAGATCGTTTTTTTAAACATTAATGTGAATTATAGTGATAGGTGGAACGCATAATTATCGAAAGATGCAGACTATTGTTTTCTATGTAGATGAAGAGGGTGAAAAAGAATTGACTTAAAAAAGTACGAGTAACTACTTATCCTAGGATTTATTTTAAATAAATTATTTCTATTGGTAAAATTGAAAAAAAAAAAAGATATTTTGATCAGTTTGATGTTATCATTTTTATGCCATAAATGACGAGTGTCGCATTCATAATTCTAAAATTGTCATTTCTGAGTTGTCTGCGAAAAAAAATGAATTTTTATAAAAAATGAAGAGCTAATTATACTTTTATTCCTCTACAATCAATAGATGAAATGATTACAAAGTCACATTTAAAAATTATATTAAAAAATTTTACAACATTCAAACTGGAAACTTTGTTTTTCGTTATGTCGTTGTAACAAATGAATGATATATTATGTTACATCACTCAACCTTGATTTACAATGACAATTAATTCTAATAATAAAATTCTTATATTTCGCGTCACGTTGCAGCATAATCATAATGTAACAACGATGCACAATCATTATATAAAAATATTATATAAATAACAATGAAACACATTTGTATTGTCATTGTAATTGAACAGTGATTGTACTTCTTCGGACAAGTTCAAGTGCCGCTGGCTCAGCTTCCGCACTAAAGGAAAAGAAGTTTGTCATCACACGTTTTGCAACACGCTACAAATTTTTCACTGCTTAAATGTAATTTGCCTGGTATTTGGAGATGAAACATTATACAAATCGCGGTTTAAATAAATCAATTAATTAAATAAACGCCGTGATAAACTTGCCGTTTAATATCTACTAAAATAATAAATATTTCTCGAATTGATTCTGAGTTGAGCGACATCACAATTCGTTCAATTTTTAAGACCATTCATTTCTTTGATATTTGATAAGCACATAGTATAAATTCTTTCGTTTTTACATCGGTGCTATTCGTTCCAACAACATGTTGCAACAAATAAGTTCGTTTCGCGCGGTGTCCAGGGTGTTCCAGTCGACCGATAGTCATTCTTCCAGCTCGCCGATTCAACCTTACTCTTTTCGAACAATGTTCGAATCAATCGGCTCACTCGGAGCAATCACTCGTCTCAGCAGAGAGTCTCGGTCAGTAGGTGGAATGTCTCGAAACGATTCGTTTCGTACGAGAAGGAAGAGAGACAAAGAGAGAGAGAGAGAAAAGAGAAAGAGCATCCCTGCCGCCCACGCTCGGGCTCGTTCCCGGGGCGTATCCGTGGGGCGTTCACCCGCGTGGAGTAGGGGATCCGGCATAGGCGGAGATCTTCCCACCAACGCGTTCCCTTCCTCGCGGTCCACGCGGCCGGATGATACGCTCGCGCATATATTCGATCGCGAGAGTATGCGGACATTAACGCTCTCCCCCGCGGAAGACGGGAACCCCCTACGCCGGGCTATGTGTGTGCGGCTAATGTCTTCGTTTTTCCTTGCGACCGTACGTCACCACACGGTCCGTCATAGTCAGAGGAAGTTACGCGACGGAGCGCCGTGGCTTTTTTCCCCCCCATTTTTTTTTTTCGTCGGCCCGATNCTCCCCCCCGCGATTTTCGATAAAACGATATTTCGCATTGTGCCAAACGGCTCGTAATAACGTGCCCATCTTGGTTTATTATTTGTTAATAATCTTGCGGAAATTGGAAGATGTAGCGCAAGTTGATGGAACGCTGTAGGTTTTTTTTAATAAATGCATCGCAATGATATGCTGCTAAAATGATTATTACGAGATTATTACCACGTTATTACGAGCCTGTTTTATTCTTGAATTAAACGTTGTATCGAGGCTTTAACAGTTATTATTATTATCAATTAAGTTTCAAGTGAATTCCCGAAATAAATTTCCCGTGGAAATTACTCGTGGAAGAATGCATATCACATTCTAATTACCTATATGTAAATTGATTAATTGGTGAATATTCGCGCTGTCGACTAAAAAAAATTATCTTTTTATTCGAAAGTCGCGATATGATTTTGGACTGATTTTGTCTATTTTCGTTTCTCTCTCATTATTAGTTTTATATAAATAATATCTCAAAAAACTTTTATGATGTAAATGACATCCTAAAAGTGGATGTTATTTTAATTGCGATTCTTAGAGTTAAAAATTAAAATGAAAGATTTCTTTAGCTAAAGTATTAATTATAAGTAAGTTGTTCTGATTTTTAGTATAGTTTTCAGAATAAATAACTCACTAATATAAGTAATCTATTAATAAATTGAAATCATCAACATTCAGTAATCTACAATTTATGAAGCTTAAAATATAATTGACAAACTTGTAAAATGAACAATTGCATAATATAACGAAATTAATATCGATATAATTTATATACAACGTAATAGATTTAAGTGAGATTCGCGATTTGCAAAGAATAAATGCATTTTGTGGAATTGTGAGGAAAAATCATGTTGCAAAATCTTCAGTCTTTGAGATTAGAGACAAAGTTTCGAAATTTCTTTCTATTAACTTCAATTTTCTTGAACGAGTAATAGCAAATGAATTTTAATAACTTACTAAAATATATTTATATATAAATACTAAACTTATCATTTATTTATTCGCTTGCAAAGAATAAAAATCCACGTCAATATTGAAAGTAGAAAGAAACGCAACGGAATGTAAAAATAGGAGCTTATTTCTGGATTTGTTGATTAGAAATTTAAGCTCGTCGAATCGCTTTCGATTCCTTTTAATCGATTCGATTTTGATTGTGACACAATCGTCTACCTACCGCATAACGAGATCTAAATTTATTTGGGATAATGCAAAATTTATAGCGCGGACATCTCACAGACGTACGTTTATGTAGACGGAAATGCAGCCAGTCGGCGACACAAAGCATTCCAGTCGGGATAACCGAACTGAATAACGGGTCCAGATATTGCTACTCGACTCCCTTGTGCCGTAGGTAATTGCCATGGTAGGATGCCTTTGCTATGGAGGACGAGGGAATTCGCGATATTCGCTCTTGCACCCGTGAGTCAGGTATCTATATCGCGCCGTGTGGTATAGCGTTACCTCTGGCAAGACAGAAATTGGCTTTGGTACCGTCGCCCTGCGAAAGAGGTGGTGGATTTGGTTGAGGCGTGGATTCATTTATTCCATCGTGCGTTTCAATCATCTTCGCGAAGTGCGATTTTTGTGCAAGTCCGCAAAAGAATAATGATCACGTTATGCAGATTATACGAACTTGTAGATTTCGCGAGCCGATGCGCGTTCATGACTTATCTCGCAAGCTGAAGATCCGCAGTCACTGATAATGTTAAAGATTTGTAAAAATTACGGTATAAGGATCTAGAACTAGAACAATACCGTCGAAATTCACTTTACGAGATGAGCTACGAGGAGAGGAAGGTATTTTCGCGGTAATTAATAAGCATTTTATTCGGGACGGCACTTCTCTGTAATAACAGTTTGACAGGAATCTAATTGAGTCCCGCTGCGAGCGGCGCGTCGGGGGTGGACTCCGATATAATCTACGGTCCCATGAATTACGAGTACCGGGCTCTCGCCCGCTTCTACGGCAAACAAGGCAACCCTTTGCGAGGGAGGCAGCGACGGCTCCCCGAGCGGGGAGCATTAGCATCCTCGGGGGCAAGAAACGTGGCACCGCACCATCCACGTCACTGCCGTCGCCGTCTGCTGCTGCCGCATTCTGCGAGGCATCTTAGACCAGAGAGACAACCCCATGATTTTGTCTCCTCGGTATTCATGAACGGGGCTGGCGTAGGGCGGCAGCGTCTCTTCCTTCTCCTTCATGAATTTACAATCGGTACAGAACCGAATCGCGAGATTCGACGAGACACCTGCGCGTGCTGATTTCGAATGATCAAGAACGGCGCCGCTCGCGAACTTTATGCATTGAAAAAAAAGTCTGGTTATAACTACCAAATGTGTAGTGAAATAGTGTCAATGAAATATTTTATCAATATAACCGAAAATAATTTTATTTTACTAAATGTTTAGTAACTTATACCAGAATTGATAATACTTACTAAGCATTTAATAGAATAAAATTATTTTTGGTTATATTGATAAAATATTTCATTGATACTATTTCATTATACATTTGATAGTTATAACTAGTCTTTTTTTCAGTGTATTAGCGGTTGTTGCTTTATTAACGGTTACACTCAGCGAAAAGTTTCTTCAAAAAAATATTTGTTTGAATCACAGGAATTTATGCATTGCTGTACGGTTGAAGAAAAGTTTCTTTGATTTGAAGAAATTTCTGTTCCTTTTATTAGAAATAAAGAAATAGTTTGATTATGCAAATCTTTTTGTAAATGAAAAAAATGTTTTTGTAAAACCAGAACAAGTAAATTATTTCTTACACTTCTGTTAGTACTCTTTTTGAATTAAAAAATTATATGCTTAAGTTAAAGCAGATAATTTGAACAAATAATTTATTTATTTTTGAAAAGAGAGAGCCTACAACGTTCATTTCTTGAAATCAAATAATTTTTTTTCCTCAAAAGTATTTTAACTTAAAAAACCAAATTAAAGACACGATTTCTTCAAAACCTAACTTTTCTCTGGGTATAGCTTCAGTCACTGGCTAATAAAGAGGCGTCTTGCAATTTGAAGACATTAAGGATATTTTGGCTATACAATACGAGCTAAAAATTATCAAAATTGAAAAACTGAAGGCCTCTCTAGTTGTATTCTTTTTTTTCCTGATCAACAAAAATTTTGGTCGCAAATGCGCGAATTTTGGCTCTGAAACTAGCTGCAAAGAAGAAAACGATGAAAAATTTGATTTATAATGGTTTTGCAGCGAAGATTACTATATTTTGCTGCAGTTTTAAATAAATAACTTTTAAACGAGTAAGCGGATTTAAATAAATTTTTGCACGAATATTTATTAGAGTTTATTAGTATATGTAAAAATTTTGATTTAATTCGTAAAGTTACTTCCCTATCAAAATAAATAAGTACTGCAAAACGCGATTTTACATAAGAATCAAAAGTAAACAAAAAATGAAATAATTTTTAAAAGCAATAAGTGAATTGTGTTCAAATTTTATACAGATACTCAAATGTAATACTAAAATATTCTATGAAATTTTTATATTTTTGACGTTTTGACCCGTACATCCGTAAACTATCCGATACTTTTTTTTCATTGCTATCTAAACGCCTGCACAGTCGAATTGAAATACATGGAAAGAAATAATCTCGGATCGTTCATTAGACATTAGGTATTGAAAATTTTTTGGCTCGTGTCCGTTGCACACGTGGTACTTTACAGCACAGTTTCATTGCCTCGTTGTCACGATATTGCGCTATATGTTATCGCGGAGAGAAACGGGTCTCTCTCTCGCTGCGGGAGACAAGCCCATATAGCACGATTGATTTAAAATCACCATGGAGATCATAGCGAGCATGCTACTTGTACGCGGCAAAACACGCAGAGAGGACGGCGCGGAATTTATCATCGGAAATAGGCAACAAAGCGGACAAAGCCGCCTGCAGCCAGCATCACGGCAATTAGTATAGCTTGGATAATGAACCGCAAACTGATCCGACAACTAAACGCATACAATGTCGAGTTAACGACGTTTCTTTTTTATATAATCCTGTATCGGAGTTGCGACTGCTAAAACGAACAAATGAAAAATATTTTCCCGCATTCTGTTCTTTTCAACGTTTTATTTTTATCAAGGGAATCAAAATTAAGAGAAATAAATAAAAAGGAATTTAATGTCTTTACCTCTGATTTCAAAGGCTGAAGGTTCAATATATATTTTGCCGGCGCGAGTTTTTCTCCAATCATAATTTTAAATAACACGTATTTTGTCCTTCTTGTCACATTCGTTTCAAATTTCTGCGGTTTAAACTGAAAAAAGGATTTTACTAAATTTGGTAATAGTTACCAAATTTTTTTTCACTATACTATTATCATAATTATATTTTTCTTTAAAGCAAGAAAAATATGTTTGTAGCAGGAAATAAATAGAAAGTGCCAAATTTTTTGATTGGTGTATTAAACATTTTGATTACGGCAACAAAATTGTTTTTTCAGTGTACACTAGAAACTCGCAAATATATTTTTCAATTTGAGTATTATCAAGATTTTTCGAACGATTAAAGAAGAAGAAATCTTATTTCCTGTACCGATGAAAATGATTTTTAGGCTATCGCTCCGAGATAAAATGATCCTGACGTTCCGTGAACTGTTAAAAAAANAAAAAAAAAAAAAAAAAAGAAAAAATTATTAATCGCAAACTTGGAGAACTCTCGTTCATTCGGTCCAAGTTGAACTTACGTGTGCATGACACCTTCTCACAACTCCCTCACGGGGGGTTCGCCACAGAGAGACCGTCCGAGTCTGAGCTTCAGAGCGTCCCTGGTATATAATCGCATCAAACGACAAATCTGCAGCAGCGGAACATAAGGGCGCGAACTGCGGCCGGGCAGGGGGATCAACCGGTGC
>QKQZ01023389.1:0-15077 GCA_003595255.1 Solenopsis fugax | reverse complement strand
TTGATCGCGTATTTCGCCCGCTCTCGGCGAACCTTTGAAATTGAAGGAAAAATACGTGACAGTATATATACGTGTTATATAATTCTCTTTAGATATAACGTCATATTAGTGAAAATGTGGTAATGTCGCTTGCTGCAATGTTTAAATAATTTATTTTTAATTTTTTCCACATCAATTTATCAATACTGCAAAGAAAATATTTTTAAATAAATTATCATTTTTATTGCTTAAATTTTGTTCATACTTATTATTTCGAAAATGACAATACCAAACTTCCTTTGTTAAAAGATATAGTGAATGAAGAATCACGTGACTCTTCCCTTCACTTTTTTTTAAACTATAACAGGATTCTGTAAATCTTAATAATATTATTGGCATCATCGATGTCGTTAAGATATTATACATATATCAAAAAATTGCAACAATGTAATGATATTGAATTGCTATTAAAAGGTTCTGTTACTGAAGAACCTCCTTAAATTCGTCAATATCAATACTAATAAATATTTTGTGATATTTACAGACAATTTACTACGAATTGCCACGTTTGACTAACGTAAGTCGTGACGAATGGATTAGTCCGGCTGTATTTAAAGACTTAATGTTTAAGGAAAATGACAATCATCCTTTACGGCATTATAACGTGAATTTATTTCCGGCTAGCATCAAATCTTCTGTATATCTAACAAAATCTTTTACAGGTAATTTCAAACGACAAAATACTTATAAGAATTTTGAAAAAAATTATTCATATGAAAGAATGGAGTTTAAAGAACATTTTAAAATACAAAAAGAATAAAATTTTATGGTGTCATACAAATATTCAGTAAAATATGAAATAATTTTATTTTATAAATAAAATTATAAATTATAAGCTATAAATTCTTTAGTTTTTAATATGCTTGTAACATCATTATTAAATTGAACGATCCAATTCGAGATTTTATTTTTAGCTTCAGTTTACGAATGTATTGTATTTAAAATCCGACAGTCATATTGGCATATAGCTTGTAGAAGTGAAAATTAAGTATTTAATAATTTATATTAAAATAATTAAGTATCGCAAGATTTGCTTTAACTATTTTGAAAATAGCATATCTTATTTCTCGTATTAATCATATGTCTAATATTCAACTTATTATTATTATTAATATGATTAAAATTATTACATTGTAGGTGATACGCATGCCAAATCATTAGAAAATAATGTTGAAGTTTGTATGGAGGGTATGTATGATATTCAGAAAAAAATTGATCCATCAAAACCAAATTTGTGCAACGATATTTGCGAAATGATGAACGAATTCATATTTCTGCAAGACACACAATTGCATGAAGGTCTGATAGTTGTGGCATCATTTGTTGAACGATCACCAAATTTAGGCGGAATCGCTAGGACATGTGAGATATTGGGAGTTCGATCACTAATCGTTGCAAATGCGAATTGTGTGAAGGACAAGGAGTTTCAGTACCTCAGTGTGTCTGCTGATAAATGGTTAAATATTCTGCAGGTATTTGAACAGCTTGTACAGGGTTGTTAGCGAAATTTAAAAAATTTCTGACCTTTCCCGAACACTTTTTGGAAAAATTCTCTGCCTGAAACTAAAAAGGAGCACTTAATAAAAACAAAGAAAAATATTAAATTTTTTTATTAATTACAAACAAATTTTTTAAACATAAATAATTGATAAGCCTAAACGATTGTAGATTATAGAACAAGGAGAGGATCGAACGTGTATCGAAATAATCAATTTCAACGAAACTCATTGTAGTGATAGATTTGCATATCAAGTAATATTGGGTAAAGGAATATGATGCACTTCTCAAGTGAGAAAAATTTCGTGTCCCTTATCAACAGTTTAAGTTGAGTACTTAATCAAAGAGCATATGGGAACGCGCCAGACTCGTAACTGCGAGATTGCTAGTTCGAGTCTCGATGGATGGATTTTTTTGTATTTCACAATACACTGTTTTTTACACAATGTAAAATAATTATAATTGCTATGAGTTAAACACGTGTTGCCTATATATTTTATATGAAAATAGTATTTATTTCTGTTTGAATATTGTATGCCTAAAAATTGCGATTGTGGGAAGTTTCATTTTGTTTTGTACATGTTACCAGTATTTTAGAAAATCAGGCCTACATCTGATATAAATTTTTCATTAATTTATACAGTTGATAACGTAATTGTGCAATTTTATTTTGAATTGTTATTTTTTCATAAAAGAAAGCTTGTAGAATTTAACATTCATTATATTTAAATGTATATTTACAATCATTGTAAAAATAAAATCGATATTTTTATAAACTCTTTCAAATTTCTTTGCTTACATCACCACAAATTTTCAATAATTATATCTCGACCGATATGTGAAAACACAAATAAATTAAATAAAAACAAGCCTAAATAGTCATAGTTAGATCTTAGTGCTGAAATAACATTTTATGATTTTACATACAATTTCTAATTCTCTCGAACTGTGTACCGTTACTTTTGGTTACAATCACAGTTCATAAATTAAATCAGAACTGTAATATCATGAAATTAAATTGAAATAATATTACTGATGCCAACAGGCATCTCTATAAACTCTCCTATCCCTAAAACAGTAAAGAATTTGTTGCGAAAAATATTACCTCAGCCAGTATTTAAATCTTCCCCTATAATCCGTGCGAGTGTCTTAGCCAGTTTGACCACCGAGGCATTTGAGCAAAAAAGCTGCATAACGATACCGACACTATTGTTAAGAACAATAAGCGTGTACAGAATACATACCCAGAATTACATTAATTTATAATGATATATAGTAAGTAGTAAAAAATCGCAATTTCTAGGCACATGGTTCAAATTAGAATAAACACTGTTTTCATGTAAAATATATAGACAATGCATGTTTAGCCCATAGTAATTACATTTATTTTATGTTAATTACGCATTGTGATATAAAAACAGTGTATTGTAAAATACCGAAAAAAATCCGAACATTGAGACTCGAACTAGCGATCTCATAGTTATGAGTCTGGCGCGCTTGTACTGCGTCACACGCTCTTTAATTAAACGTTTTATTCAAACTGCTGGTAAGATATGCGGAATTCTTTGACGTCGATTTGTTTACAAATAGTTAAGAAGTGCATCTCTTTACCCAATATTACTTGACATGCAGATCTATCATTACAAGTTTCATTGAAATCGATTATTTACACACGACTGATCCTCTCCTTGTTAGTACTGAAAGAACGTTCCTTGTGTGATTTTACATACAGTTTCTAATTCTAATTTCTCTCAAATTGTGTACCATTACTTTCGGTTTCAAATATAGCTCTTAAATTGAATTCGAACTGTAATATCATAAAATTAAATTAATTTAATCAATTTAATATTACTGATGCAAACAAGCATCTCTNGCCCCCCCCCCCCACCATCCCGAAAAATTAAATGTAGAAAGATCCAAGTTCAAATCTTGGCTGATATAATATATTTCGCAACAAATTCTTTACAATTTTTTGGGATGAGGGGGGGGGCGTAGAGATGCTTGTTTACATCGGTAATATTAAATTGATTTTCAATTTAAGGATGTATGCTAGCACTTCTCTAGTCAAACCATCTGATAAAATTTTAGATAATAAAATAATTCGTAATTAAATAACAGAGTAATTTCTAAACGTATCTATTATATGTTTAATTTTTAATTAACTATTCATTTTTAAGTAAATTACTATCTAATTTTGAAGGAATTTGTTTATAAAATAAAGCATAGAAAAAAATCTCTTGATTTCAATAATCAACCTATAAAAAATAAAATTTGTATGGTGGATCTTTTATTTATTGGCAGAATTAAAAGCATACTATGTATCTAATATATTATTTTATATAAAATATTAATAAATATTTGCATTATTTCTTCGAAAGAAGAGTCATACTGTTGCAAAAATTAAATTATATTATTGATGAAATTTGGCAGCATCGCATTAAATAATCAAGTTGGCTATTGTGGCTTGACAATCTATTACAGTACTAACCTGTCAAACCTGGCCTGACTACTGTAATGTTTAGAGATTATACATTGAATGAAAAGCAGAGAAAAGTTTTAAAAGTGTAAATAAGTATGAAAAACCATAATAATTCTCTGAAAAAATTAAAAGAAAAATTTGCGACTAAAAAATTACGGGCGTTTTATTCATTACTGCCCAGTTTCAAAAGGTAACAAAGATAATATTTTTTATAAATTCAGATATTGGAGATTATTTTTCTTGTAATTTATACGGTAACTTGCTTATATTTTATGATCTATATATTCGTCGAAAAATGTAGTTCGAAAGCTGTTTGAAACCGAAACTAAAGGCATACAGTTCAAAAGAATTAGAAACTGTATGTAAAACGCAAGAAATAGTTCAGCACTAAAATCTAGCTATAACCGTTTAGGCTTGTAAATTATTTGTGTTTACATAGCGATCGATATATTTTTATTACAATTGAGGGGTTGGATTCTGTAAGGGGATACGCGCGGATTAAATATTGTCCACCAGGCTAATTTGGACATCACTCGAATTTTGATTTTAATGATTGATACTTGTAGAGAATTTCATAACGCATTTTGTGTTTAAACCAAAGTAACTTTTTTGTTTTCAAGCTATTAACAGAAAAAGTAATTTATAAAATAAAAAAAAATTTAATTCATTTTTGTGCTCAATTCGCCGTATTTCACAAAGAACATTAGCTAACCCGGAAATTTAAAAAAAATCTGAAACTTTGTGTGCAAATAGAGGAGTTTGTTCATAACACAAAAATATTTTTTATTCGTGCTGTAATTCAGTTTTAGAAGATAAAACACCCGTTTGAAAAAATCGGTTTTTTTCTTTCCAAGCGAATATCGTCGAAACTATAAGAGATAGAAAAAAAATGTTCTGAATAAAAGTTGAATAACTCGAAGAGTACTTTATAACAATAATTAAAAAAGTATTTTTTTCTTTTAATTGTTAATTATTATTAATTTAAAAAAATCCTTTTAATTAATAATAATTAACAATTAAAAGAAAAAAAATTTTTTAATTATTGTTATAAAGTACTCTTCGAGCCATTCAACTTTTATTCAGAACATTTTTTTCTATCTCTTATAGTTTTAACGATATTCGCTTAAAGAAAAAAACCGATTTTTTTCAAAAGGATGTTTCATCCCCTAAAATTGAATTAGAGCACGAACAAAAAATATTTTTGTGTTAGATTAATTCCTCTATTTGTACACAAAGTTTCAGATTTTTTTTTAATTTCCGGGTTGCCTAATGTTCCTTGTCAGCCAAATATGAATATTTTTCTTCGAAACTGTCTTAGAATAATCTTCAATAATTTCTCAAAATATAGGACCTATAAAAAGTTTTCGAAGCATTTCAGCCGAATGCCGAATTTTTCAAAATATTTCTTCAAATTCGTAATTTTATTTCGATCTGCAAGCTATCGTACAAATTTTCGAATTGTCAACTTTTTACTTGTTCATTAATTAAGAAAGTTTTTTGACAAGTTTCAAGTCTTTAAACAATAAGGTTGTAATGACAATTTATACGTCGCATGTGATTACGTTGTGTACAGCGCGGAAGTCCAAGCCATCGCAAAACTGAGACAGTAATAATACATCAAAATATAATATTCTTAAGGTGATGCCAAAGTCGTCCTTTTTTACCGACTGAACAATCATTTTTGGGCACACCGTTTTATCTAATTGCATTTACAGATTTAAAAATCCTCCACAATTAAAGTATAGACAATAATGTACAACGGACGCTACAATGTTATAAGGAAAACGACAAAAAAAAATTTTGAATCTTCAACTTCTTGTTCGTTATTATTTAACGTTGAAAAATATATGTTGTACATTTTTCTTGCCTCTGGAGAAACAAGTTTATCGTAATAAACTTGTAAAATTTTTTTTTCGTTTTTCTTATAACATTGTAGCGTCCATTGTACATTATTGTCTATACTTTAATTGTGGAGAAGGATTTTTAAATCTGTAAATGCAATTAGATAAAACGGTGTGCCCAAAAATGATTGTTCAGTCGGTAAAAAAGGACGGCTTTGGCATCCCTTTAAGGTCTTTTTTACTTCTTAAATGTTTTTGATTACAAAATAAGAATTAGAGTGTTATTTAATAACAATTTTGATCACCATAGCATATTTCTAATGCATTAGCGAATATAAACATTCTCCTTTTCGTCGTATGCAATGGAATACTGTTCTAAAAAATATAAATGCACGAAAAAAGTGAGTACATTTTTTTTACACAACAAGTTATTTTTCATTTTATTAATAGAATTAATTTTATTCAAACATGTTATACAGAATTATTATGAAATCCATATAAAATCTATATAAAAATTATAATATAGTGTTACGTCCAGAAAATTCTTTTCTTTCGCAAAAGAATTTTGAATAATAAAAATGCTAAAAAAATATTTAAAAAATATATAAAAAAAAGATATATTGATTGAATCGGATTGAATGATGGTTACAATCCCCTTTTGAACGAAAGTCTGAAATAACATATAGAAACACGTGAGTTCTTTAATAGCTGATACAACTGGAAAGAAAAGAGAACCCACGAATCGAATTCGATAACAATAATCGAAGATACCAAATGAAAAACGATTCCTAATGAATGATAATCGTCATTCAATGTCAATGAGAAAGCATTCTATATATCTGGCGATAACTGAAACCGATCGGGTGATCCCTATTCCCTGGGAGCACGAATCGGGAGAAACTATATAAAAGGGGGTGCAAAGACACAGCGACTACCACTTCTTCACCTGAACCCTCTCCTTCCCCTTTCTCCGCTCACTTTTCAGCATCACCTCCCCTTATACCAACCCTGCAAACCCTACCTTTCCCCGACAATATCCACGGTCCAGGGATCAGACTAAAAAATCAAATCTTACAATACTCCCCCGATACGGAAATGTGAATCCTTTTATCCGCACAACTATATTCTCTAAAAATTCCTGCTTGTTATCTTTATCCAATCTTCCCTTATGTCTATCAATTTGATCAAAATTTCAGACATATACATCCACATACATTTACTCATTATTAATTAATTCATTTTCTTTTATTTAAAATTATGTTACTTATCCACACTTACACTTATAAATAATTAATTCTTAGTTTTTCTTTAAGAAGATATGTTTACTTAGTTTTTTTTTTATATTTGTATCCAACCTAATATCAAGTTATTTGCCATTTTCGATGTACTCAATTCAAATTCACGTTATTATTTGTTAGAATAAATATAGTTAGATGCAAATCCTTGCATTAATTTAACCTAGTTCTCTTTACCGAGAATTGCACGAAGTCCACTCCCCGGTAAAAGAGAATTATTTCTCTGACCGAAAAGCGAGGGCCAACGAACGCATAGTTTCTAGACAATACATTGCGCTCATGCGAAGCGTAGACATTGCGTTGAAACATAATCTGAATGCGTTCGATCAGTGGCACCGAGCGCTGATCCACTGAATCAGTTATCGTTACGTCTTAGATTTCTTTCCTCCCCTCCCTTCCTTAATTCAATCGAGCTACCGTCTTCATCCTAACCAAATTTGTCTAAAAAAATATTCTGGACGTAACAACAGTTATATTTTCATATTGTCGAAATTACACATTTTTTTATTTACGAAAGACAACAATTATAATTATTGTAATTCTAAAAAAACTATTTTAATTTTATTTTACAATCCCTTTTCTGGCCTTAATCGCATATTTTCTTTAATATAATAATATAAGTATTTCAATTGAACATATACATCGGTGAAATATTGTATACATATAATGAAACAACTTGTATTTCATACAAATATATATCACTTAGACGCGTGTACTACTCATTCATCGTCGAGCGCGACATTTGAATCTTCAACTTCTTGTTCGTTATTATTTAACGTTGAAAAATATATGTTGTACATTTTTCTTGCCTCTGGAGAAACAAGTTTATCGTAATAAACTTGTAATTCAGTCATTTTAGCCTTAATGATTCCAACCGATAGTAGAAAAACCCTTACAATAGCATCCAATTTTACATTTAACTTCGAATAATTGACGCTTATCAAGTTTGTAGTTTTTATTATACCGTTTGGTTGGTAATGTATTACATACGCCTTAGTTATTTTCATTGTCTTTGAGTATCGTATTTTGCATTTGAATGATTGTTCAAAATCATGTATAATGTTATTTGCTGATTCGATCTCGTAAATAGGGAATTTCTAGCATTTCGAGAGATATAACGAGTTGAACATGGAAATGCATTGTTTTTTTTTTCATTTATACACAAATTACTTTTTCTGTTGCTAACTTGAAAAAGTTACAATTTGGTTTAATAAATACAAAAAAGATGCGCTATGAAATTCTACACAAGAATCACTTATCAAAATCAAAATTCGAACGATGTCCAAAATTAGCCCAGTGGACAATACTTATTTTGTGAAATCCGCGCTTATCCTCTTATAGAATCTAGCCCTTCAATTTTTTAAATTATATTGAAAATATAAAATAAAATTTTTAACGCATTTTTAAACCACTTATAATACAAAAACTTTATTGCATTTTTTAGAGAAAAGCATTTATCTTTTCATCTATTTATAAAATATTTTAAAATCTGTCAGTAACAATTTGCAGTTTCTTTATTTTTAATTTTTTTATTTCATTTAACTCTTAAACACATAAGCGNAGTCTGGGTGACCCCCCCCCCCCTCTATGAAATTTCAACCATTTGCTGTGTGAAGATGGAATAAGATAGGAGGTTCGGACCAGAGTGTAAAAAAATTTCAAATCTCCTTTCGATTGATTTGGTTGATCAACTTTTTTGGTAACTACGGTTCGAGTGGCACAGCAGCAAAGATTTATTGGGATCAATGAGACCCCTACAGTGTGTGAGTGTAACTTTTTTGTGAGGAATTCATATATAAAAAAAACGGACAAAACACGTTCGAACAGGTCTGTTCGCGTATGTTACTCGCAAATACTCTGTCTAAAGTTAGAATACTATATACTACTGTGGAGAAAAGGGCTTCTGCGCGGGATCCGAAATATATCGTGAAACACATTTTCAATTTTAGACACCTTGATTTAATCAAAAATACCTCACATTCTCCTTGTTACATATTATACTTTTTAAAAGAAATGAGGACATAATTTTTTTTAAGTATGACTCTTTAGCTTTAAAACGTCGTATTGTAAAGTCCTTAACAGTTTTTCGTTGCAAAGATGATTTAAAAAAAAAATGAATTTTTAGACACTCAAAAATATCTCATATTCTCCTTGTTATATAATTATACTTTTTAAAAAGAATGAAAATATCATAATTTTTTTGAAAGTATGACTCTTTAGAAGTATGACGCTTTAAAACGCCGTATTTTAAAGTTCTTAAAAGTTTTTTGTTGCAAAGATATGATTTTTTAAAAGAAAAGTGGATTTTTTAACAATTTTTCATTTTTGCTTAATGGTTTTTCCTCTATAAATTCACAATAAATCATTTTTCAGCAATGGCGATTGGTGCAGTCACATTTTTGAGACTAAACTTCTAATTCTAAACTTTTATTTAAAAAAAAAGATTCTTGAAAAATATCGACTCGAACCAAAATTATAGCTTATCAAAGTTGAGTGGGGTCAACCAGACGAGAAATGTGTTAACGTAATTTTCCGATTAAAATATGTTTAAGGGTTAATAGACCTTTTTGTTCGAATTTCTCTTTTTTATCCTTATTAAGCTTCTTTTGTTCCTTTAATGCTTTGGAATATTCTTGATAAGAATTCCGCGCCATAATTATCATTTTTTTTATTAATTTCTACTCTATCTAAATTACTTGTAGCTTGAACTATACTCGTCTTTGTGCAACAAGTCGATTGATTGATTTGATTTCCTATTTCAATCTCCTTATTTATTGAATATCTTCTCTCAAAAAATGATTTAATACCGTGACTTAAAATTAATAATTCTTTTCATAAATATTTGAAGTTGATTAAAATCAGAGTTATCATTCACAACAGCTTTCCAAAAATAATCAATTCTTTGATTCTCTCTTTCGAACTCCTTTAGAGTTCCTTTTCAATAAAAATCCTGTTAAGATTGAAAAAGGTTATCAATAAGAGTCTTAAACTGTTTTTCAACCAGATAACCAATTATTTTTGAGAAATAATTTTAAGGCTAACATGGGAACCGTACGAAGATGACACACAAATTTCGTGAAAAAAAAAATTCTCGTCTAGAATCTGCTTAAACTGAAACACATGTGACAGGTTTAATTTTTCGCTTGCCCATTTGAAGGCAAAATTAGAGGATTGAAAGTTAGCGCGTGCGTAATAGGTCCACTGTGTTGTTGATCTTGTTTATTTTGTTGGTTGAGCAGAATAAGTTGTAATATACGTAAAACACGGACTACAAAGATTATTATTATACATTATTATTATACAGCTTGTTCTGCTCAATCAACAAAATAAAAAAGGTCAACAATATAATAGACCTACTACGCGCTAACTTTTAATCCTCCAATTTTGTCTTCAAATGGGCTAGCGAAAAATTAGACCTGTCACATGTGTTTCAGTTTAAGTAGACCTAGACGCGGATATTTTTTTTCACGAAATTCGTGTGTCAACTTCGTACGATTCCCATGTAAATCTAACTGCTTTAATATAAGAATCGAGACTCGTGAAAATGTCAAATAACGGAAGAAAATGCGGCAAATACGAGTCAAGCGCAGTCGACGGTGTGCAGTAAGTAATAACTATAAAAAGTTATATATCACATGAGACTTTAATGATCACTGGACGTTTCGGCTCTTCGTTCGAGCCATCTTCAGCATGAATTGACAGTGATATGATAAGGAACGAAGCCGCTGATGTTGAGGCGAAGAGCTTCCTCCTCAGGAAAATGTTGCAAATAGAAGCGAGTTGTTAAGCCCGAAAATAATGAACATGACTCAAGCTGTGAAAAAGAGTATAACGAGCCATAATTTAAATAAAAAGGTCTTGTAAAAGTAGCATAACTCACTTCTTGGGTGCTGCAGGATCTAGAGACAGAAGTGCTAAGAATGCTCGACTTTCGCGTAGAAAACTTTCTTTTTTAGATACGTAGACGATATCGCCATGGCTGTGCCCTCTGGCATGGTGAATCGTACGTTAGAGACCTTTAATTCTTTCCATCCACGATTACAATTCACCATAGAAATTGGTAATGAAAAACTTAACTTCTTGGACACCACCATCATTCTCAATGATAGATCCATCGAGTTTGATTGGTACCATTAAACTTTCTCAGAGCAGTATTTAAATTTTTGTTTTTGGCACCCTGTTTCACAGAAACGCGGAGTAGTTATAGGCCTAATCGATCGAGTATTTCTTTTATCGCATCCGAAATTCCACAAGAAAAATTTTAAACTTATTGTTAGCATCCTTTTAAATAATGACTATCCTCTGGATTTTATTTTTAATATCATTCGTGAACGTCTTAAATGCCTCTTTTCGAGAAGATCTAAAAAACAAGTTTCTGACAATACTTCCGATGAAGTTGAAAAAATTTCTTGGTTTACTGTGCCGTATTTCCCTTTAATCTCGGATTCAAAAATATTTTTAGAAATTCTGACATTAAAACACATAGCTTTTTACAGTTTGAACAAATTGCAGATTTATTGAAGTACAAAAGGATACTCTTCCAATTTCTTTTTGTAGGAATGTAGTTTATAAAATCTCATGCCGTGATTGTGACGCGTCCTACGTGGGACAAACTTGTAGACAAATTAAAACTTGCATTTCTGAACATCAGAACCACATTCAGAGACGATTTTTACTCATTCAGTCATTATCACCGATCACAAATTCATGGCAGTACGGCCATGAATTTAATTGAGACGGTGTAAAAGTCCTTGACCATGACAGATTTTATTACAAACGTCTTATTTCCGAAATTTTACACATTAAACAACAATGCAACGGCCTTAATTTACAATCAGATACAGAATATTTACATCATGTGTACTTATCTATTGTTGACAACTTATAACTTGTATTGCTATCTTTATATATTTTCGTTTCTCTCGTTTGTTTATCTCATCTGTATATCGGTTTGACCTGCAGAATTTTTTCCTTTTCTCATAGTAATTGTGACTATCGTGCGTGCAAGACGTACTCAATGCTCGCTCTCAGTTTTAATTTATTTTGTATATTTATTTTATTCTTATTGTTAATCCATTTATTTGTTGGCACATGGTACACTCTTTTGCGCCAGAATCTATTATACAGAATTAACAATTGCTGACGTTGAGGTGAGTTATGCTACTTTTACAAGATCTTTTCATCTAAATCATGACTCGTTAATACTCTTCTTCACAGCTTGAGTCATGTTCATTATTTTCGGGCTTAACAACTCGCTTATATTTGCAACATTTTCCTGAGGAGGAAGCTCTTCGCTTCAACATCAGCGGCTTCGTTCCTTATCATATCACTGTCAATTCATGCTGAAGATGGCTCGAAGAAAGAGCCGAAACAGCCAATGATCATTAAAGTCTCATGTGATATATAACTTTTTATAGTTATTACTTACTGCACACCGTCGACCGCGCTTAACTCGTATTTGCCGCATTTTCTTCCGTTATTCTAACTGCTTTAAGCAGAAACTAGAAGACTTTTCTAAGAAAGTAGGATCACAAAAACTTATTGCTTTACATAATATGTGCAAGGAGATTTTTCCAACAGTTTTAAGGAAATGGGGGGTCTTTAACACGCACACACAAACTTACATTTATTTAAAATTTTCTAATTCTAAAGAACCTTTCACTTTCCACAGTTCAGCATGAACTAAATAACCTAATTTAATATGTTTAACATAAAATTATTATTAAGATCAATTTTTTTATTATCTTTTATATTCTCAAAAACTTCACTTTTGATAAACATTGCCATAAAATCTTTCATTATACCTATTAGAGAGGATTACAAAAAAGGAGCCATTGGCAGAGAGGAACCTGAGAGCAGACACGCTTCGAGTTTAGATGGAATCTTATTTTGAAGCGCATCGATATATCGCTTTCTGTCCGTCCAATGGACATAGCACCGCTGAGAACCACCTAAACGTGGACATTATCAACGAAAAAATAGACATTGGCTACGTAGTTCAATGTCCACTTTTTTGCGAAACATGGAGGCGCTTCAAAATAAGATTCCATCTAAACTCGAAGCGTGTCCGCTCTCAGGTTCCTCTCTGTCATTGGTTTATCTATTTAGAATCCCATAGATTTAGAAAACTATATACCGAGCGTAAGTCTGCGGAGGTGGTGATAAACAAGGTAAAGAGAAATAACGAACAATCTTGGCTATTTCCAACATTTCGGATATGTTCGTTCATTATCTACAAGGATGGGTGCTTTCTAGCTACATATATAAGTGAGACACTGTGTAACTAACTCAACACTTCACGTTACTTCACGTACGCGTAAATGAGCCGAATATTTCAGAGTCTAACTAAAATTTATCGAATTCGTCCGTTCGGTCTGTTCTTTTCCCTTCCATCGATAATCACACTCCCTCTTGTCTAAAATAGCTAGTTACGATCGGTCTATAGTTTCTTAAGTCTATGTAGAATCCAATCAAAAATGGTTCCAAAATATGAACAAAATGAAAAAATGCCGATTTAGGTTTTATAAATTTGTCATTGTTAGCATGGAGAATTACTTTGTAAATATTTGTCTCTATTTTTTGTCTTTCTTCAGACCTTCTCACTGAAATATATTACTGGAACGCGCACGGCTATACAATCCTGTGTAACACTGTGATCAGAGAGAGAGAGAGAGAGGGAGAGAGGAGAGAGAGAGAGCGTCCTAAGAGGTAGAGCTCTATATTATAAGAGTAGCGCAAACAATCGCCATGTTGGACCTAATGCTGGTTGGCTGAAAATGTGAAAACCAGAATCACTGAACGCTCATTGGATGAGAGCCAATGCTATATCTATTAGGTCCAAGAAGTCGGCATCGCTTAAGACAGTAGGCCTGTTCTTTTTAGTTGAACTGACTGCACTAGTTCACAGTTTATCTTCTTCCCTTCACGTAAGAACAAGAAAGATAAACTCTGAACTAGTGCAATCAGTTCAGCTAAAAAGAACAGGCCTCGCAATGATTTGCACATTTCGGGCCGATTCCTGAGGCGACACCCACTCTCTCCCCACTACCGCTCGAGGCTCGACGGCCGAACTGCCGATCTCGCTCGGAACGCTATAGCCTCAGGGACGTCCCCATCTCAGAAATATGCTGGATACACCCCTTCCACTAAACTGTTATAAATTATTCCTATTAAAATATTTTTTTATATATTAAATATTAAACTTTCTAATAATATATTATGTGTTCCTTGTAATTGCGAAAATAATATAAAATTATAGAATTTTAAATTTCACAATAGCTTTTTCACATCACTCATAAGGTATTAGCTTGATGCGATGTTTTATTGTTGATTTTTTTAAAAGTCGTTTCTCCAGTAGGTCCATTGCAATTTTTCTTCTAAGAAGTAATATAATTTATTCGAAATTTTATACTATTTTACTACACCCTTAAAAAGACCTATAAAATCTTGAATAAGTTGTATTATTGGCAAGCATGCTAGCAGCTTCTTGAATCAATGATTCGAATAACTACTGCAATGAAACATTCCTATACAAATTGATCTTCCGTAAATGAGATTTAGAACAAAATAAATATAAATATTGCATAAGATATAGTAAGAGTACTTTTAAGGAACACATATAATGTATTATTAGAAAATTTAATATTTAATATATAAAAAAATATTTTGATAGGAATAATTTATAAAAGTTTGGCGGAAGGGGTATACTCAGCATATTTCTGAGGTGGGAACGTCCCTGAGGCTACAGCGTTCCGCGCGCGATCGTCAGCTCGGCCGTCGAGCCTCGAACGGTAGTGGGGAGAGAATGGATGTCGCCTCAGGAATCGGCCTGAAATGTGCAAATCATTGCGAGCATTGGCTTAAGATCATAAAGTAGGATAAGGAGACCGAACTTCATGCTCAGAGAGTAGCAAAAGTGGACCCAAA
>QKQZ01023370.1:0-12913 GCA_003595255.1 Solenopsis fugax | reverse complement strand
TACAAAATTTATGTAGCAAATTATAGCTTTGCTGACGCAACAAATCCATTTTTTTCCGTGCATTATTTCGAAATTTACCAGTAAAGGTGTTAATATTCCATATTTTCAGAATATTATTGTTTTATATCTAATCGATAGAATTCGTTACGAGATGTTTCGCGAACTTTAGAATTTTCGACAAATCTAGGATTCTATTTGCAACTGTATCGAATTTCTAAAAATGAGATGTTTATTATGCAGAACATAACGTCTACGTATGGTAACGTCTCACATGTTAACTTCGAGAAATGTCTCTGACTTTTTATCGTTATTAAAACTAACCCTCCCGTTACGTCATTCTTCTCTCTTTTTTTTATATTATATATTTGGAGTGATTTTTATTGTTGTTTGCGATTTCACACACAAGCATCGGCGCGACAAGATAGTAATCGTTTTGCAGATTTTGTCTGTCAACCTTTTTTCGCGCGTCCGCCGGCTTTCGTTTACTTTCAGAAAACACCACGCAATTGTAATGGGACCTGTTAACGAGTCACACGAGGAGAAATATTCATGTTTACCGCCAGGAAATGTACGTGAGAGTTTAGATTGAATGGAAAAGAAACGTAATGCGGGACAGCACATGACGAGCATTTTAACATTTTTGCAATTAACACTCACGTGAAGTTAGGACGACACGGTGTCACGAGAAAAAAATTGCTCGCAAGAAGAGAATAGATTGTTCTATTAATAAATCAGGTACAATTAAAATTAAAATCTGTAATCGATGCCAGATGAGTGCACCAGTTTCAGAATTAGCGAATCTGTTTATAACAAATTTTAAATAATTTCTATTTCTGGTGCACGTAAACTTAAATTACAAAGATTGTTTATATCAAAGTAATTTTGTATTAATTAATTGAATCGCATACGGAAAAAGTATAAAACCAAATGACGCTTCAGTTTTTGCATCAAATACGGATGAAATGCATAAAATTTTTTTATTATATTCAAAGTTCATATTCCGATATTAATATCAAAAAATTAAACAAACTACTAAATTCATTTTCGTTTTAACAAAAAATTTGTATTAAAAATTTCACGTTACACGCAATTGAATAGGCGGCAGCAATATGAATTAAATATGAGAATAAAACTAAATTAACGTACGTGCAGACATCTTTCTTTTTTCACGCATGTACATTCAAATACACATTTTAAAAATAATTTATATTAATTTTATAAAGATTTATAGAATGAAATAAATCCTTCCTACATCCTCCCCCAGCGGCAATTTATTTAATTCCCTTTCACTATTAAATTTCCTTTTCATATTTGCTTTACGCCAACATCAAGTTCTACATACCTAAAAGCTTCATGACCTGAGAGTGGCTGATGAATATATTAAAATAGCCATCGCAGCAGCCGATCAGAACGAGAAGAACGAAAATCTTGCGCCGCAGGAGATCGCAGGGACCACCACACCACCGCATTGTCTTACATGCTCCGTACGTGACACGCACCTGCCTAGTCAGTTAGTCAGTTTTCAACTTCAACGTCGCGTCGTCAAGAGTCGCAGGGAAATCCTATCGTACGCTTTCGCACCGACCGCACGCACGTGGTTCCATCCACGGACGTGCCCTGCCATTTCTCGCGCGAAAGTCTCTCGATTACTGCGCTCGCAGAGTTTCAGCGCTAATCATCGTAAGAGATCATTGATCAGAAAAAGTTCCGTTCATCCCGAGATATAGAAAAAAAGCGGATATCAACGATCGTTCAAAGTTTTCGGTGGCTTCCTCGCGCGCGCTTTCCCTGTCATAAGTCGTTCATGGTCGAGCGCGTTCTCGAACGGCGAGACGATCACATGGCACTGTGGTGGCGCGACGACGAGGCTCAAGGGTGGCGTCCTGGCGCAAGGGAGGAGACGACGTCACCGTCGACGACGTCGGTGCTCGACTGAACGCCGAGCGACTGAACGTCCGTCGTTTTCGACGACGAGTCCGGTCGCGCTTGCGCCTATCACGCGGCAGCCCGCCTATATCGCGACGCGGCGCGTATTATGCACGTATGTACGTGTGACGGATTGTTGGAAAAACAGTGCGTGCGTGCGTGCGAGCGTACCGTGCGTGCGTACGCATCGCAAATCCCGGTGTAAGGTGCAAGTTACGTCGCCGAAAATAGACAGCCGGATCAACGTCGTGGAAATGACGGAATCCGCGGCGGAAGGGCCGGCTGTGAAAACATCGTGGGAACACGCACCGTCGCGCGTCGCGCTAAAACACTATCCGCTCGGGCGCTCTTCCCAAGTTCATCCGGTTTTGCGCTACTATCGGAATATTGCCTCCGATTGAAAAATCGCGCAAAGGCGCGCTCGCTGCTCGACAGATATCAAGAGGATGTCCAAGCGATCATCGGCCATATCCGCGCGATCGTCGATAACGTTTGAGATCAAAAGCGATACTGCCGGTAATCGCTTTTGATATCATTTTTGCAGTTACAGACAACGTCATACTGTAATTGGCAAATATTTGTGGTCCCTGCGTACGTCCTCGTGGTTGGAAATGGGCCAACCATGATATTGATACGCATTATGGAAACGCTTCAATCAAGGACTTTGCACATTTATAATATGCCCGCTTTTGTTATTTTGTGAATTTTCGGAGATACAGCACTAGTGGCAGAATGAACAATTAATCTTTTATGCAAACACCGGCCGTTTTTAAATACGCATATTTTTGCGCGAATAGCAAAATAGATGTTTTACAATGATCGCAACACCCATCTATCGTATTTGTAAATTTATCTTGTATTAAATAATTAAAACAAATTATTCTGATTTCGAATGTGATTGACTAAATCTACATTTAATTAAATTATAGATATTAATTGGAAAACACCTGTTTTGCGGCAACGGGCATTATGTCAAAGTACAAAAATGCAATATGAAACAGAGGGGGAAAATTTCAGCTTTAAGCTATGAGAACACAATTTATTCGCGAGGATTGTGCAATGCGGAAAAGTAAAAAAAAGAATCATCGATCCATTTTATGTTAATGCCTGATGTGAGTTACGCAGAAAAATCGGTAATAGAGATTTTCTTTGTGAAACGAGCAAACCTTTTCGCGACGCGAAATAATGAATCAGATTTCACGATATAATTTCGAAATAATACCGAAAACCTTTGACACTCGCAATTCCATCGGACTCGTTATTGACGTGACGGCAACAAAGTACCGATTAACGATCACGACTCGGCGCAACGACGAAATTGACGTTCGGCGTCCAATAACATCAAAAACTTTCAATCCACTTGGAGTCATGAAATCCCACCGTAATGGTCCCGCCCGTGCTCGCGCGTTCGTATCCCCGAGGTATCCTGGGGCCTCGTCAGAACGTAATATCGTCACTGACGAGCTTTAGCTCGACACACGAATGCGCGGAGGTACCGTAACGACGAAAGAAATAATTTCGCACGACCTCGCCCGTCGTCGCGTCGCGCGCCGCTCCGGATCACGCCGATTCCTCTCGTGCAGCGATCCTGGAAGGGAAGCAGGGAAGGGTCGGTGGTATCGGCGCGCGATCGACGCCCGCTCGCTCGCGCGCGCGTTCTCCGAAAGCGTTAGAATTTAATTAAACCGGTCCCCGACTATACCCCTGTCGCAGAGTGTCCACTTCCTTTCCACCCTCTGGCGAGTCCCGGACAATTCGCAGCCTCGGATTCACAATTTGATCTTCGTAGAGTTTAACTTCCAGAGAGAGATAGAGAGAAAAAGAGAGGGGGAGAGAGAGAGAGAGCCATTCTCTATCCCCGTCCATTCTACCCTCCGCGATGCTCGACAAAACGGCGCTTTAATTATACCGCGGGATTAATTAACTCTCCGTCGAACTCGGCGGAACACACCCGCGGGACTCGCCTGAGCCGATCGCAAATAATTAAAGACCGTTTTTCGTTCGTTCCTTCACTCTTTCCTTTCGTGGAATCGCGCTTCCCTCGAGCTTACACGCAAACAGATGCCTCGCGAGTTCGCGGAGTAATCTAATATTGACGGCTCGTCGATGCGATGGCATTGATGTTCGGTCAAACGAAATATCTTTAGCTACGAACGTAAAAAAAAAAAGTTGCACAGCGTGCAGTGATATCGCAAAATGGAAATATCATAATTTATGAATTCTTGTTTTGTATTTATTAAGGAAACGTATATATAAAGTAGAAAGAGAAAGAGAGTCCCAAATTTTATATAATTTTAACAATATAATAGAGAGGAGTACCAGTTCTCTACAGTTAAAGATCTCTAACTGTATTCCATTTCTCTATTTTTATCCCCTTTTTTTATCAATGAAACAATAACAGTTTTATTGAAACTTTTAGACACGGATAATTTAAAATATATTGCATCTGGTTCATCCATCATCGATATTTGTAAATGTAATATTCTTCCGCTTTGCGAATCGCGCACCGTTTGATTTAATTTGATTTGTTGTCGAAAAAATGCATTCTGCTTGATTACAAAAGTAATTTTACCGAAGAGAAATGTGAATCGACTCCAAACTCCTGAGAATGTAGTTTGAGCTTCCGTGCGCAGAATCACGCAAGCGTATAGCATATGTATGTGCGTATATAAATTGGACGGCACACGAACTCAATCTACACACAGGAAAGTTACACGAATATACCTAAAGCTAAGAGTGGATCTAGCCGAATCCATTAAATATTTGAGCGAACGAAAGAGGCTAGGGAAGCAAGCTCGGTGGAGGAAGTCTCCCCTCGGCTCTTAAGACCCATATAGTAGCCCAACTCTCTCTGTATTAATATTTACATTTATATTTCTTCCTCGTCGTCCCTCTTATTTCAACTTAATGCCGCCGGGGATTTCCAGCGTTCCAGACTGAATTATTATGATTTTCACAATTCAACACATTTCGAGCAACTATATTTCGGATTGTACGCTCTATGATAAGCGATATACATCTATCTGTGTTATGTCGACTCCTGCGTATTTTATGTAAACTACATTGAGAATTAATTTCAGCTTGCAGCTCTTCGCAAATAAATTTTGAATTGCATTCTTTATAAATTTCTGCATCATTCCCATTTCATACCTGTACATTTTCAACTAAACTCTTGCATTATTAGGAATTTAAAAAAATACAGTTATACAGCTATAACAAAATGAAAGAGAAGAATGTCTGTTCTAAATTATACACATAAAATAAAAATGACAATTTTGTCAATTTTTAGTTAATGACGTATAGATTAATCTGTAATTATATTAATAATGTTATCTCAGTCGCCATGTCAATAACTTGCGGAAAGCCAAATAAACACTCCATCAAATTTCTGATTAAATCAAGACAAACTAAATATGTGTAATATCTGCAAATGTTTGATCGCTGTGGTCCATCGACCACACATTGACCGCACTCTTATCTTTAATCGAAACGTATCAAGAGTTACTTTTATAACTTTTATTATAATGCACAAAAACAATTAATAAATTTATTTCATTAATCGAATACAATTTTCGCAAATTTGACATTTTCTTTTCACTTATTATTGTTTATTATTTTATTATTGTCAAAAAAATACAAATCTTATCTTTTTACACATACTGCTCTTGTGTAAAAAGATAAGATTTCTTATGCATTTTTTTATGATACACAGGATTATACTTTCAATTTTCAATTTAACTCAAATTTTTCGAACAAATTAATCTGAAAAGAACCTCTGCTATGCCACCAGCGGTCTGTTTCTTTTGCACACGTATTATTTTGTTTTCATTTATGTGTATAACTTATTACTTTTCATATCATTTATATTACAATATAATATAAACGGTTTCATTAAAATATAATATAAAATATGTAATCAAGCTGTTTATATATCCATTCAATTTTATTAACAACTAATTATTCAAAAATGTTCAAAATGCGTATAATAATAATAATAACAAAATTTACGATTTTTATACCAAATCTATAATGGTCATATAACCGGTACGTTTATAAATGACGATTAATTATGCGGCAGGTAATTATTAATTATTCGTTTACAATTATGGAGCTTATTAAGCGTTAAATAACGCGAGCAACCGCGACCAAAAAAGTCGTTAATGAATTTATTAATTTATGTCTCTCAATCACAAGATATGGTATTGTGACTACTGACGCGTGTGTTATAAGCGTTATTAAACCACAAGAACAACCGCGTTACCACTACGTTCAGTGAACAAGAACTGGCTCAACAATTAGGCCAGATCAAAGCCCTTTTGTCGGATAGCACACCTTATCGATGTCTGTTATCTCATCTTGAATTAAAAAAAAATACACTCACCGAAATGATGCGCTCCGCCGATGA
This sequence comes from Solenopsis fugax, assembly GCA_003595255.1. Classification (NCBI taxonomy): domain Eukaryota; kingdom Metazoa; phylum Arthropoda; class Insecta; order Hymenoptera; family Formicidae; genus Solenopsis; species Solenopsis fugax. Next base: position 6,582 of record QKQZ01023370.1, on the reverse strand, counting down.
GTCTGATGTCTCCCCTCCTCTCAGTGTTCCTTTATTGCATATTCACAGGCAACAACTTGCTAAAACATAATTAAGCACAAAACTAATTATTCCATCACATAAATCACGATACAATGATACATACACACAATACGCGATACAACAATTCACGTATCACCGCGCAGTCGAAGAACAATACATAAATTAAAATTAAAAATCTCTTAAAATTAAAAATTATCTGAAACGCAAGCAGACATAACATCAAAATGACTCCAAAATGAGCATTAAAAATCACTTTTCGATCAATCACGATTAATTTTGAAATTATTATGACCTATTGTTCTGATTGGAAACACGGGATGCATTCAAATTCAAGCAATCATCAAAAAAATCGGTATTTCAACAAAAACATTAATTTAGAATTTAAATTCTCTCGTTTCGATCACTACAGATAAATCGAGCGAGATACCTGCTCTGCAACAAACGATCGATGCCTCGCATTTTCGTGACGCATGAATCTCAATCGCATATGCAAGTGACCCAACGGTTAATAAAGAGCGAAATATCTTTCCAATATTTCTGATATTTCTTTGAGCTTATCGCATGGGGTTTCGAGAAGTAATAACGCTACACACGGAGCGACTGGCTCGGGGATGCCTGTCCGTTCGGTGGTCGGGACAAGAATGATAACGAGGCGACCTTTCGGTAAACACGACGCGGCGTACTGCGTGCGTAACGAAAACAAGGATCGAGTGCCAACCGTCTGGTCACCAACATCAACCAGTAATATCTGTCTAATACCGTCCAACACTTCGCTCGCGAGACTAAAACGCTTCCACCTCTCTATCGTCTTGTGAGAGCGAGTCAGAGAGAAAACAGAAAAAAATAGACGTTATATAGCTGCGCCCAGTCAATCATCGATCGTTTCAACCAATGACCGTCTTATATATAACTAGGCGAAACTGTAGCGTCCGTTCTTTCCTGTTTTCTCTTCGTTTCACTTTCGCATAAGCTGAGAAAAAAAGTCGAAATATTAGCAAGCAAATATAATGATTCTTCGATATTTGATTATAAAAAAAATTTGATTGCAATAACGAAATATAGATTTCTGTGAAATATATTTTATTTCAGTGCAACTCATTTTTCTTATTAATTGTTTCATTTGTTAGGAATAATATTTTATTTCGTCGTACTTAAATAAATATTTATTTCAGTGGAATAAAATGTCTTACAAATAAATTTTTAAATATCTTTTTCTCAGTGTAAAGAGATGGAAGTGTTTTAACCGCGAGCAAAGTGTGTTGGACGAGCCTGGTCTAATATATTTAATATATTATTTAAACACAGTATATTATTATTTTGCAGAGTTCCTTGTATTTCAATGAATGAATCGTTATCGCACATTTCACGCTTTATTTTGCGGACTTGATAGCGTTAAATGATTTTATAGAACATTGCCTGAAACAATTAATTCCATTCTATTGACAGTTTTGAAACGAAAATATTATAACTTGCATTCTAATTCGACGAATATTTGATTAATACATCTATAAACGTATAATACTAAATTTGACAATATGTGATGGTAATTAATAATAATAAATAATTTTACATATAAATTGTTTTTGATTCTTTCTTGGTGAAAATTTAAATAGTTAATTAAGTACGCGATTTAAAAGAGATTATTAAATTTAATGTACATTTGAACAGTAAAATTTATTTTCGTTTTGATAACGAGTTTCGTTCATTTTGATTTATATAATTTATATTATACATAACAATATTATCTAACAACAATATTAACAATATTAACAATCTTAAGCATTTTGAAAAATATTTTTTATATATTTGTTAATATAACTAGGTTGTAAATATTTTACTAAATATACTTTAAGAACCTTAAAATATAATTAAAAATATTTTCGTTTCGATAAAGTTTTCATTCATTTTAATTTATAAATTAAAATATAATTAAAAATAGTGCATGACGCAAACGAGCGATTTCTTTAATTAATAATGAAATAGGTTATGTAATGCTCACCTCGTCGTTGTACCCGATATCTCTCTCGGTCTCCTCCTGCTCCCTCGTTTCTCCATTGTTGCTTCTTGCGTGGCACTGACATATCTGTTTGCGAAAACACATTAGTCAATAGATTAAGCGCTAATCACTAGAACACAATTCGATCTCGCAGCACTTTGTACGATATTCTCGACGTTAGCCGCGCTTAATTACGTTGCCGCACAGCGACGAGAAAATACATTGCAAATCCAAGTAAAAGTCACTGTTTACGCATTTATGTGCGTGTAATTTTTTTATACGTTTAGACGTGTAATTTAAGAGACTACACAATTTTATATACAAAAATACACTTGGATTTACAGTGTAATCTCGTCCTTGAGATCGAGAGTCGTGCGTTACGAGAAAACAATGTGTACACAGAAAAAAATGACTGTCAAATCAACAATTCATTGTTTCATATATAAGCAAGAATATAAAATCTTCTTGGAAGAATTTGATAATCTTCAGACATATCAGACATAATTTGCTTACATGAAGAAACAAAAGTTCTTTATGTTAACAAATTATGTCTCTTTGAGATTATAAATACTTCCAAGGAGATTTTATATTCTTGCTTATATATGAAACAATGAATTGTTAATTTGATACGAATTTTTTTCTGTGTAGGAAACATGTGTTGGCAATAGGCATGAACATCGATACATTTTAATTGCAAGCTCAAAACCACAAATCTTGGACAGCGGTGATGTAAAACGTTCGACGAAACACGCGACGCGAGTGCGTTGCGAGCGATTAATACCGCGCGAGTAAATAACAAGAAGTAAATAGTGTAGGTTACGTACCCCTCTCCCCAGTCGCCCTGCCTGCCGCCGAAAAAAAAAAAACTTAGCGTGCCCGGGTCGTATTAAATATATAAGACGTAATATAAAGAGACTCGGGCATGCCAAGTTTTTTTTTTAATAATCGAACACTTTGCTAATTGTTCTAATGAATATTCTTAATATACATGTTTTAGAAAAGTTATTTTTAAACTTTTGTTAATTGTTCTAATGAAGCGTCTTAATATACATGTTTTAGAAAAGTTTAGAGTTTACGTTGGTTTAGAGGAAAATACTGTTGTGTTTTATGTCTAATGAAATACTTGGCTAATTATATGATCTAATCTTTGTTTTGGAAAAGTTTAATTTAAAAACATGTTTTTGTTTAGATTACTTTTATTTAATTCTTTATATAAAAAAAAAGTTTTGTTAGGAATTTTGGAAGGCTAATATACAACACTTTTTTGAAAAAGGGTTTTTGTTAGGAATTTTGGAAGACATACGACACTTTTTTATATACTTGGCGTACATTTTTTTCTTTTTTTTTTTAAAAAAGATTTTTGTTAGGGTCGGATTCTTTAGAATTTCTTCACTTATTGTAAAAACGGAACGCGTTCCTGAATATTTCGAAGTTTCTCTCAAAATAAAATCTACTTGAGTAAAATGCTACTTCAGCGCTTTTGCATCCTTTTTGGGATCGCATGGCAACACGTACAGACATGAATTGACGTTTATTGAAATGATGTTGTAAATATCCGTAAACATCAAGTGTTCATGGAGCATTACGAAGTTCCTAAACAATCTTTGAAGTTAAGCAACGTTGACGACGATGACGAATTGGATGGATGACCGCTTGTGTGATCGTATAGAAATTAATTCTGGCGAAAATATAGTACAAAATAAACTTAAATGAAACGGAAATTTATTCTTAAATAATATATGGAAAGGGTGATAAAAATATAATTGAATTTTTTTGAGAAGCGTAGATTAAAACGTAATTATAAAGCTGCTGATTCCAATTCACAAATCCGCAAATGGGTTATAATCCAATCCAAGTAAGAAACGACACGTGTGTAGACAGTTGGGTAGGTGGTACTGGCGCAACCTATTGCCCAGGATACCAATCCAACGAGTTTTCCATCAACAGTCAATGGACCACCAGAGTCATCCTAGAAGAAGCAACGTGTCTTAACAAAGTTTGCATTTTATTCATTACGATTTTTNTTAACAAAGTTTGCATTTTATTCATTACGAATTTAAATATTTGTCTATCCTTAAGAGATCGTAGTTTATTAATGATTATTGTATTTTAAATAGATGGATCGATGCAATAAAAGTTGAAATTTTAAGAAAAACTTACGTGGCAAGATCCTTTTTCGATTTCCGGGTCATACGCGCAAACTTGTGTTGGATAGACATTCTTTCCCTGTGTGTTATACATATACTGGCAGTAAGCTTGATCAGCAATGAGAATGTTAACTCGTTGTAACTTAGTAGTAGTTGGTCCTCCTTGCTATAATTTCGTAACAATAATTTGTAATTGCCGCTCTTAGTGTAACACTAATTTTCTTTTATTCTTTTTTATACTAAATAGTATACTAAATACTATAAACACATATTATAAATAATTACAAATGTCACATTTACACATGGGAGTTACATGCAGATTGATCCTTATATTTAATCCTTTATAGATGGGCGATTTTATTTCGAGTCATTCTTTTAAGTATATTTTATAAACTCTCATTCGATTTTCATGAAATTTGAATTATAAGATAATCTGATAATGCTTTATTCGAATCTGAGAGCAAATATTAAAATAATATGATCCAATATAACGGACAAAGTTTTAAAAAATAATTAAATTATCGTAAAGATTAATTCAATTATTGAACATTTTTAATATTGCTAAGTAACACCAAGATTTGTTTTATTTCAAACTCGTGCTGATACTCGTGAAGATGGAAGCTTATAAACGCATCAACTTTCAAATTCTAATAATAAAACCCATGACACAAATTTATCTTTAATTCAAGGTTATTTTTTTTTATTTTGATATTTTCAGGTTAGATTAAAATTCAGTTTCATGTTAATCAGATTATTATTTTTTTAATTCCGCCCACCATATTAAATTTTGAATTGAAAAATTTTGAGGTTATAATGGAATTCAACAAAGATCTTATTAGAAAACAAGATCTTTTATAGATTATCTTTTATAGAAAACTTGTCCTCGAGGGGTTAAAACAGTGAAAAACCTACCCAGAGTCTACCCCATCCCGATACAACAGCAATATCATTGGCTTGAACGACGTGGCCTCTTGGTGGCAGGGTAATCTTTCCGATGGTGGGAGATATCATGAAGGGAAACATTACCTAAAAAATAATTTCTGTTTGAAATATATAATTTTTAATTAGAAAAAAGTGGAGTTAAAATGCTAATTAATATTAATTTTCTTATGTAAAAGAAACAGAGTTAAGTTCCTAATTTCATTGTGTGAAAAGATAATTTACATCATGGTTACCTTCAATAAAGCAATGTCATTTATCCAGGAATTATTTGGATCGTATTCTTCATGAACAATAACTTCTACAACTCTACGCTCCAATTGCGGGTTAGTTAAATCGATGGTGCCAGCAATAACTTTTATTTCATTAGCTTCTTTGCTACAATATAAAATTTAATTTCTTAAGTTTTTATCGAAATATGTAATACTATGAACATGATGTACTTCTTATATCTATAAAATAATATTTACACGAATGTATGTATAAAAGTAGAAGAAAAAAGGTTATTATGACTATTGTGGACATTATGGCTATCCCTATAATATTATATTTATCACGATTATTAGATGATGAATTCTAACAATTGTTTATGGAATTATTCATTTAATAAGCCGCCATTTTTTAATAGTGCTAATACATAATAGCTGATAAATGTTAAAAGGTATTTTTACTTTTGAGCACTTCGAAACTTTTTCAAAGTGTATTTTAGCATTTAATTACACACACTTCCTCACTTGTTTTTAAACTTGAACGTATCATTACATGAATATATGTATGTACAATGGAGTTTTTTTTTTAACTTATTACTCAATTGTATACATTTCAAGTTATGCAAAGTTAAACATTAAGATGGAATTTTGTTAATATGACTTTTTAAGCAAAATTTTCATATCAAAATGTTTCTCCGATAAATCGATTGTCACTCTAGAAGGTTATGCTCAGAAACATTAGAGATATCATTTTATCCTTGTTGTTTATTGTTAAACAAGGATAAAATGATATCTCTAAAGGATATTTCTAATAACATCTCTAATGTTTCTAAACGCAGAAAAATTTTAAATTATGGAAAATTAAAATTAAAAATCTATAATTTTGTAATAAAATACTGTGTTTTTAAACTAAATACATTTTTTAAATTTATTTTTAGACTATTTTTAGTCATATAACCATCACTTTACCTCTTTGACCAATTATGCAGTACATCACATTTTTATAAATTACATCCTAAGTATTATAATAAATATTTCATTATTTTAAGCTTAAAATCTATTATCTATTAACAACACTGAGAAATATAATCGTTCAAGTTTTAATATAAAATATTGATTATTAACAAAGATATTCAATAAAATGAATATAAGTGCTATTATACACTCCCTTCTCATAGAATAGAAAGATATGCAGAGCGTGAAAGAGAGAGAGGATTATTTATTAAAAATATTAATAATAATCTAGTTACCCCTGAACACAATGAGCTGC
>QKQZ01023348.1:0-12106 GCA_003595255.1 Solenopsis fugax | reverse complement strand
CGTGCGTGCGTGTGTGTGTGTGCATGTATTACATTAATGGCAATAATTATTCTACTAATAACTAACTACTAACAATAATTAACAATAAAATAAAAGTAAATATAAACATAAATATAAACGTGTACAAGCAGGTTTAGCTGCATGGCTAATTTTCATTAAAATGTTAATTAATTGTAATAATTAGAAACAGTATTATAAAAAATTTGCGTTTAATTAATATAAATCGATAATCTTATATATTTATAATTTTTTCAGAGATATCAAATTTTTAAGACAGTTTTTTGTGCTGAAACTATGTTATATACAATTCCTTTTTAATTTTCAATTTAGTCTATCGATTAAGTTTTTATTTTATTATAGTTTCAATTTGGCTTACTTTTTTATCAATAATTGTAATAATAAAATTATTTATGGAGAATACGCTTGTAGGCTTTGTGCATATGTCAAATTCAAGTCGAATATATATAGAAGTTTATATGAAAAAAGACAGTTTAATTTACTTACCTGTTCCACCCAAACGTTTGTCGTCATGATCTGGTTCTTCAGGTTCTGAAAAAGAAAACAGAGAAATGGATGAGCATCGGTCTAGAAGGTGTTATCCTACTTCGACCGTTTCTGGTTACTCAGAGATAGATTTATTGGTTTTTCGAGACACTAGAATGATACTAGAGAAAGATAACAAAAGAAGCTCTTGCTGCTTGAAAATCCCAATAAATCATTCTATCGTTGAGTACATTTATTTTCTATGTGGAAACAATATTTTCGAATACATGCTCAGCTTCTTTTCCTAAAAAATTCTATTTTTTATGATACGTAATGAACATGTCCTTGTAATTTGTACGTATTTCTTATTATTGTTGTAACTAAAAAGACTTATAGCGCATGAGGATTTATTATGGTAAGAAGAACGTCTCGCAGAGCTTCCCTTTAAGCTGTGCAAGACAATAATTGTTATCTAGCGGCCCCTCACGTACAACGGGTCAATAGATTTCCCCGATTCCGCCAATAGAAACGTCAACGAATATTACAAGCAGTTACAGTTCCGTATTCAACCCCGCGCAACGGTATCAGTAGTACTGGCAAGCCGTAGTCCGCGGCCGGCGCCCAGTAGTAATAGAACGCGATAATGCTGACAGCAGGTAAGGCATCGTGGCGATCCACGTAGTAGTGAGTGTCAGGCTATAGGCAGACGGCCTCCGCTAGGAGAGACCGTGGCCATGAAGCTGTGTGCTAACCTATGTTAATGTGCTACGCGATAACGGTTATAGCGCCACAATCAGTCGCGTCATCGTCAATAGTCATCGCGGAGTTTCACGTCAGATATATGCAGATCTCGGTAGCACACGAGAGAGAAACGTTACAGCCAGTTACCGCTTGCAGCGAATTCGGCTTATCGCAGATTATAGCCGACTAAACGACGGAATTTTTGATGTTTTAAAAGAGAAAATGTATACTGTAAAATTTTTTATATATTTTCAATGCTGTAAAAATATATGCATCTTATAATTAAAAGCATTATATGTGCAATGTTTTTTAAATGAACAGCGCATATTTTAATGATAGTTTCGGAAAAATCTATTTTTCTGTGTAGAAAAGAAGTCTAAAAATATATCATTATTTATCACAATTAAAAAAATTGTTTTATATTAAATATCTTGAGGTACGCGTTTTTACGTTTGGAATATAAATTATTTTGGAAATAAATTTACTTAAAATTCATGGAAAAATAAAAAATATTAACTAAAAATAAAATCTAATTCTAAATTTTAACTTTAACAAGTAAATTAAATTTTAATAAATTAGAAATTCTAAATTATTATATACAATATTTATTTAACTCAGCTCGGATTTTGATGACGTGATGTGATAGTTTTGCGACGTGAGTCGATGAAGACATAATTACATGTCACATATATATGTATAATTATCTGAAACGAACTAAATAAATTCTGTAAAAGTTGCAAACGCTGCGGAAGCAGCGGAGCCGAAATAATCGGTGACATTAAATTAAATAAAACGGCGGTATTATTTTCAGCGCAGCGACTCGCTTCAAGATTAATCGCAGCAGCAGTTATCGTCGCTCTTTCTCTACGCGGTGGCGGTGGTTTTACGCGACGGTGTTTAAAGTTTGCTTCACAAGCGTATCATTAGCAATTATCGCGCCGCGTGCAAACTCGAGGCGTACGAGAACGACACGCTAACATAGCGGTAGTTACAGTTGTGTAATCAAATATATCGGCATCAACGATCGCCCGCTGCGCTTCTACGGACGCGTGATAGCTAAGTGATAATAACAAGGGCTCGTGAACGTGAGCGTGGTTACGATTTCGTACTCAACCATATTAATGTCCGCATGCCAGATACGGCAGCTGCATCCTCGAAAGCGCGACAAGTGAATACCGTAACCGCAGTAGTAATTATGGTTACCAAATCGGATGTTACGTATCGTTGCTATTGCCAGTATTCTGCACACATAATTATAATTATAATGCAGCAGCTTGGCGCATGCGATTATCTTAGATAGATCCACTTCAATCTGACTGTATATAGCAAAAGTAGTAATTTTTACAAAATTGTTTGTCAAACATTGAAGGCAAATAGCAGAATTTATCAAACATACATTATTCATAAGAAATCAGGACTGTATGTATGCATGTATATTTAATTTTTTTCTTTTAGACATTTTGACAATTCAATTTTAAAATAATAATTATTAAAAAAAATTAAGTCTCTAAATTAGACGATTCTCAAATTAAATTTCGTTATCTATTTACATCGCTACTTATTTCATTTTTAATTGCTTTCGATAAAGTCATTGATACTTTTGCTAGGAAAAAATGAATTAATTTCTGAAAGTATTCTGCAGATTTTACTACTCTAATAAAAGCAAAAAAAGTTCATTCTCCGGCAAACATAAAAGTTTAATAGCATGGCGTTGACGTGTATAGAATGCAATATTTTTTTCTTTAAATCTTCATGAACCTTTTCTTTTGTAGACACTTCAGTGCGAGGTGTAATGTCCCATTTATCGCCACGAAAAATCACGATGCCACGCTTTACTTTCTCAAAACGGTGACATTAACGTCACATTTTACGCTGCACGTAACAATATCATGGAAGTTACTTTACGAGATTCGGAAGTAATCGAAGCTGACTTTCGTCGTGTCAGCGGAAAAAAATGCTATTCGTACTTATTCAAAACTCGTTGCAAATGACATAAAAATCGATAATTCCAGATGAAACGATTGGCATCTTGTCTCAGAAGACTTCAAAAGCCTGTATTATTCCCGATTTAATCGATGCAAGGAGCGATTAAATATTGAACATTCATCGAGTGACTCAATATTGCAATTTCCTGGCATTATGACAATGCGAGTAAATCTTATTAAATATACAAAGGTATCAAAAGCTTTTCAATCAAATGCGTTAATTCGTGCAATAAATTTCGTGAAATAAGAATGATAGTATTAGATAATTTTATTTAAAAGTGCGATTTACATAAAAATGGGAAGTGAATCTGTGTGAATGACTATAATTCAAAATAACTGACTAGAAAAAAATGCTAACAACTGATTAAATAAAACTTTGTCCGCATTTAATGACGGTGCATAATATATTCAGTCGAATGTAATTCAACATGTTATATATTATTTGGCAAAAAAATCAGGATGTATAAAAAAACAAATAACACACAAAAATAACAATATAAAAATAACATACAAAATCAAGGAAAACTTGATGCTCAATTTTTTATAGCTATCGGTAAGGTATTGTTACCTCGGTGTTCGAATTTAAATGAGAATTATGCGCATACCAATAAGAATTTTTATGAGAGTACATAGTTTATCGTCGGCAACACGAATAAATTATGTAATTCCATCGCAGGCGCAACTGTGAGTACTAAAAAATTTATATCATCGAATCGTCTATTATTATAACGGCCAAATAAACGCATATTTCTCTTCCAACGTTGGCAGTAAAATATTTTCATTAAATGTTTATCCTTTCGTGTAAACTCCATTATATGCTACGCTATTTTTCATGCAAATGCGTGAATGTGTGCGCTCGAATAAAGAATAAAATCATACTCGTGTTCAGCATTTTATTGAACAAGCCGCTTTCGATTAATGCCCCGATGCGAGATTTTGTTATTTGTTGCATTACACTACGTAATTATTTACGCTTTACAATGCGCATTATTTACGGATGTTATAATCTTTATTAATATTTAACCATTAAATACATTAATATTTATTTAACAGGTCAAATATTATGTTTGTTTAATGAGTAAATAATATTGTATGTAAAGGAAGCGAAGCACAAAGCGCCGGTAAAAGCGTTCTCGAGATTTATGCAGATTTTAGAATTTTACATGGCGATAAAAAAGCGGTTAAACTTTCAGACTCGCAATTCAATTTAAATACGTAATAATGCAGGTGGGAAATCAGTGTCCGTTTTACGCGAACTAAATATTGTAAGCGTTTCCTTTAAACTTTAAATTCTTTGAGTTAATTCTATATTTGACAAGCGCACGTTACTGTGAATTCTATGCCCGAACTCTGCCCTAAGCTCTGCCAACTCTTAATCTTCGATTGCAGTTCGCTCGCACGCCTACACGAGTAAATCTGAGCGTATGCGTCAGCAAGAACTTTCCGAAATGAAACTTGAAACTTGGCGCGAATAGCTGGGAACGGACGTCGCATGTCATGCGGAATTCAAGTGTGCAAGAAATCTGTAAGGAAGTTACACGAGTAAGAACGTAAAACCACGCCGCGTGTTCCCGCCGATTTAATCGCAAAAAAAAACTTATAGGGGCGAAGAAAGGTGAAGAGGGGAAACTCGGAACTTGTTCGCTTTGATGAAGCAAGAAATGGAATCATATTGAGGCATCGAACAAAGATAGTAAAAATACAGAAATCTTTCCATTACAAAGTTTTGAGGAGTTTCGAACAATGTTGCTTTCCTGCTTCCTTTAGAATAGAATTCGTTCTTCGATGAGGATAATATGGATTTTATCAATACGAGTGTTGTGGAGTAGAACGTTAGAATTGTAAAAGTAACTTCTTGCGTGTGTAAAGTAACAGCCTTATTTATCTAGTTTGTAACTGATATCTAGGTAAAAAGTAATAACACTATTATTTAAATAATTCTTAATTCAGAGCACATTATTTTAATATGAGTTTCAATTTTATTATAAATATAATAAAATATTTTTAGAATGAAACTAATCTATAATAAATAATGGGATTTCATAGAATTTTCGCTCACTTTTACTCCAGATGATCTAAAGAAGTTATGAACGAGAGAGACAAGAAAAAAGTGAAAATACCTTTTTGTCTGGCTTATAAAAGTCACATATTTCCTTCACACCTTTTCTACTACTCTAACGTCTTTTCACGTAACTGAGTGAACCACAGAAAAGCGCAACTTTCGCAATTGATAGCGTGAAGCTTTGGCAGCACTTAACATCGTTATCCCTCAAGATCGTTTTTACGTGACGAGAATTTACGAGGTCGTCGACAGAGGGATGCTCTTCTTTACAACTCGACGCGAGATATTAGAAGGACAATGTTAGGGGCCCACTTATATCTCATTTCCGGTCTGCTAGAGTTTTTATCTCGAAGAAGAAATCAAAAGAGAGAAAAAGAGGAAGTAGAAAGATGAAGGGCAGATGTGAAAAAAAAACGTGCGAGCACTATCGCGGAATTGTGACGCGGCATAAGAGAACTTTACGAGGCACGGAGAGATCAATCTGGAATTTAATATTTTTCTGAGTTTAATATTTTATAAAGATTTCGCTGCGCGAGCGTGAATGTTCTCCAGCATTCCGCGTCTCCCGCTGTGTGGCAACTGAATATATAGTTTAACATTTCTTTGAAAAATTCCCACCGATAAGACTTTCGCGCGACTTTCGAGATATTGCGAGGAAAGTAATTCGCATTGCTTTTTAGAACGACGCGGACTTTGCTATTAACAGAAGGAAAAGAAGAGAATATATCATGTGTTTCAAAGCTACAGAATGTCCTATGTTTTACTTTATATTAAAATTACTTTATTTCGCTCGTTGCTGTATATTTCTTTTATAAATTTACTGTTAAAAGGGAGCTATTTCGGGAGTACAAAATGACTCTCTCACACACCAATATTTTTGAGATGCAAATATTTGTTGTTTCGAATCATTTTAAATAATACATCTATAGTACGTATTGAATAAGAAAAATTGAAAGTACAGCCAACATTATTATGACAATTTACGAACTTTGTTCAAGCGACATAACTTTTTTATGGGAGTGTGGCATATTACATCTATAAGATATCAATGTAATTTTTCTATTTTGAATCAAGTGCGATTACGCTCGAAACGTTGAATTAACCCGCGCGCGAATAAATTTTTGTTAATCTACCGATTAGAGATGCGAATACGCGATAAATGCTCGTCTCGTCACACAGAAATGACTGGTCGGAATTTAACGCCGGCATTTTCCGAACTATCGCGATAGCATCTAGACCCTTCAGTTCTCGCTGAAGTTCTACTTCCAAAAAGACCGCGTTCGTTGGTTCTCGAGCAAACCAGAAAGAAGGGCAAATCGAGATAAGCGGCGCAGAATCCACGAGCCTTTCTGGCTAATTTAGAAGAAGGGTAAGGGGTAAATTATGGTTCAAAGAGAGTCACTATCTGCGTAGATTTATCGAATATCTTTTATCCAGGAACAACGATGGTCACTGCTGATTGCAAAGCTCTTCTTGTTTATTGCGCGAGAAAAATAGCGATCACTACAATCGCATGGCAGTAATATTGATTTTGGTTACTCACAGGCAAAGTAGCTGGACAGAGACTGTGTTTCAATACACAAATACTCTGAATGAAACACAGTAATAGCGCGTGTCCGCTGTTTGCTTTATCTTGTAGCACGGATCGCTTCAGTATCGGCTGTTTCTCGAACATCTGCCATCGTAACGTAAAAAGGGACCAAAGGCAGTGTCGATATAACTCGTTTCTTTATTGGCAATCGCCACAAGATGACTGGCAGTAACCGTTACACACGAACACACCAATTCATATTTCACGCTTCGCATGCCACAAAGGGAATTTGCTACGTCGCGATAATCCGTTTTACGTTGCGCCGTTAGCCCGATTATTAACATCGTTTATCAACTCGAGCGGCGTCATTGTATTCGCATTTATCGCGCTGCGCACCTCTTTAATAACCAATACTGTGGCGAAAACAGTTTTACGTCCGCCATTTGCCGCGACGATGATGATATATCGTTCGTACCTATCATCAAGCCAACATGGCATGAGTGCGTTGCGCCGCATTTCGTACCTTCGAGAAGCGTTTCGCACAGCGCGCAGCGCTCCGATCCATTTCTTAAATTTCTTAGGACATTGCTTTGATGCATTGGTGAAAGTACTTTGCGCTTTTATACGCGTTCATGGACTCAATTCTTTAGTAACTTCAATTTTTATCATTACCAGTTTTATAAAGAATAATCGGGCAATGAAAATCTATTTTAAAAAATACCAACATTAGGATAACATATGTTAGATGCATTGCAGCAATTAAATCTTTTGATATTTCCATTGATAATTTAATTAATTTTGTAAATTGAAAGCAAAACACGTAAATTAGTTCATAATGCATATAAACCGATAGAAACAAATATATACAATAATAAAAAAAATCGCTAAGCAAAATGCCAAAACATGCTCGATAAATATCAGAAATTCAATGCGCGGTTACTCTTTTATTTTATTTTTGCGTTGCATTAAACGCGAATGCTTTGTTACGCAGCTTATTAATCATCACGACCCGCTCGCTCGCGCAATTACAATTTAATAGGAACGCAGCTTGGCCATGCGTTAAGGCCATAGCTTCGGCGTCAATTTATTCGTATCGGCTCATCACCACGTTGCCTGTAAAAACGCGATCACACGCTGGAAGCGGCCAGCGTCATTATCCGGAGAATATCGCCCGTCGCCTTTGATGTTTGTCGTATCTTCTCGATCGTTCTTCATGGGTAGCGTCTTAAACACGACAGTGCGCGACGCGGCGGTCGAGAAAATACGCCGCGCCGCGCGCCGAAGATATGTACGTTCTGCGTGTGGGCGGACTACCCTTAATGGTATGGAAATTGGATGTCGGGAGGAAACAGAGTGGTTGAATCGAGCTCCCTCGAGAGACGGAGGAAAGGAGGGATATATTACAGCGTCGGAGCATCCCCCTTTTTTTTTATCCGTAACTCTTTATTTGGCGCGCATCCGCCTGTCCTTCTTTCCCCTTCGGCTTGTATTCTTGTCTCTCCTATTTCTATTTCCGATTTCGTCGACTCGCGCATCTCTCCACCCTCTCTTGAGATACTTGTTTGTTTGGTTACAGAACTGAGAGGACTACGTATAAATAAGACTATCAGTCCCGTACTCCCTTTCAAAATTGCGTTCCTGTCGAAAAAGATTCTATCTAGGACTTGCCAATAGCCATGAACAGTCTGGAGCGAAAATTCATATCTATTTTCTTTCTCTTCACTCTCCGCGCGCACTTCTTCAACGTCTTATCGTCTTCATTCTTTTCTGTGCGTTGAATTTCCCCATTACTTTTTATACTTATTCTTCTGTTTTACTGTCTCCAATGTTAATTTCGTTACGTTGCAGTGCATTATTCCGTTCTCTTTTTTACTTCAATATATATTAACTCTTTTATTTCGTATAAAATGTAGAATGTTCGTGTCTGTAGGCATACATACGTGTCTGTATCCGTGTATTTTTCACTTGACGACGCTTCCGGAGTGTAGCTTTAACGATACCTCGGAGAAATTCAACAAAAGAACAAAGGAATTGTTCTGGGACGCAGGAGGTTGGCGGAATTGGAAAACGAACTTAAGGAGAATACCATTATTCGCGTCTTTTAGTCTTATTTGGTTTCAACCTTTAAGACTCTAGGAAATTTCTATCTCCACCATCACGGTGTCTCCGGTAATAGAAATATGTTGAATGTATGAGCAAATTATCACAAGTAAAAATATATTTAAGCTGTTTTTATTATTATATCGTGCGGTGGCATTATAAAGAGCGTTTTACAATAATGAATTCAATTTAAAGGATAGATTAAGTAAAGGCAGACAAACTTGGAAAAATTTTTCTCCACGAAATTATTAAGAGAGATTGATTATTTACCGTAACTTTTTCAGCATTAAAGCTTCGTTAAATCTTTTATTTAAATTCTGAGAATTATAAAATGAGTTGATTAAAATAGACTGAAGGTCTGGAAGTCTTGAAAGGTTCTACAAAATGTAGGATGTATTTCTAATTAAATGGCAATATAGTCTTCACGAAAACTTTTACTTATTTTATATCATCACATGTTGACAAGTGTTTTATTTTATAAAATTTATTAACAAGAATCGCAATAATGCAATATTGCAATTGGATTAAAGAAAATTCGTAAAGTCATACGGAGACGATACGTCGTACCTTTGTTTACGAAAGTTATGAGACATTATTAAGGAACTTTATGTCATTCCGTACGTGTACATTGTTCAAAAGTAGGTTAAGAAACTAATAAACCTTCGAAAGCAAACGTGTGCTTAATCAGGGAAAAAGGAAATCAGAGACGTGAAAACAAACGCAGAGAAATGAAATAATGAAAAAATGAAGAAACGTAACGTTGAAATTATTCACCGTAACATAGGACGTTTCTAAAAATAATAAAAAATTTAAAGAGAAAAACAACGAGAAAATATCCGGATAAGCAGACTATTAATAAAGAAAAAAATAAAGAGACGATCTTTTAATAATGCGGATTACTTACACCAGTTCCTTTTGCAGAAACAAATACAAAAGTGTAACTAATGTGAAATTAATTACTTTGAAATAATAAAGTTTTGATATATCATATGACCCTATGAAACGTGATGCTTCATATCGATAAGAGTGTTCGATATCATTTAGTATCCACAGATTTATAAGCATTCTTATCTGAGGTTCAGTTAAGTAATCGATACGTATTGAATGAAGAGAGAT
This sequence comes from Solenopsis fugax, assembly GCA_003595255.1. Classification (NCBI taxonomy): domain Eukaryota; kingdom Metazoa; phylum Arthropoda; class Insecta; order Hymenoptera; family Formicidae; genus Solenopsis; species Solenopsis fugax. The sequence goes on along the minus strand of QKQZ01023348.1, from coordinate 2,088 downwards.
CGTACACACAACAAACTTTCAAGGTGCTTGAATTACTTAGGAGTGTACGGTAACTAATTCATACATACTAAATGATTTCCGACATCGTGAGCATTAAAACTGTGAGTAGGAGTTCTGATATTACTTTATCGTTTAATATGAATTAAGTTTGCTACTTTGAGCACATAAAATACGTTAGTTATAAATGTACTATTTAAAACCTGTTATCCAACCTGTTATCTCTATGTAATTAAAGTAGACATTTTATCGAATTAAACCTTTTAAAGTTTTGATGTGTAATATTAACTTTTAATAATTCATAATTTATATATTCTTCTTCTAACTACATTAGAAAGAACTGACTTCCCATATATAAAATCTTTTCTCGTATCAAATACGTAAAGAAGTCGTCGGAATAATTAAGCGACGTTAAATCCTGTGTAAGAGCACAGAGGCTTTCTTTTCAACTTTCGACCGTGATCTTTCCTGAATAAAGATTGGACGCGACGACCTGCAAATGAGATCTAGAAGAACGGTCCGGCTGTAGCTAACGCGAATACTCTCGACTCGTTTAAACCGTCCGCGTAATGAGTTTCACGAGAATGATAAGATTGTAAAAGCGTGGAAGCAGCGCAGATTTATTTATGTCAAGAACGACGGAACCATCCTTTGACAAATCGAACACGGTTTGTCGGAACGTAAGAAGAAAAGTCTGTCGTTCGCGTTCTTCTCCCCGTTCACCAAGGAGGAGCCATAAGAATTCTCTTTTAACGTATAGGGAGGACGTCGACGTCTGGAAACGAAATCGTGATACGAATCGTAAAGAAAGAACGCAACGAGACGAAAGAGAAAGAATGTCGCTGCAGTTATACTTGGGAAACACAGGCAAACGCGCGCACGTCCATTTCCGGCATCGGCTAGTGTGTACGTGTTATTAGGATTCCTCCTATATGTCAAAACAGTAAATGTTATTTATAATTCTTTTATGTCTCGCGCAGAGTATTACATACTAAATTACGTCCTCTCAAGTTTCAAACAGTTTACATTACCATCGAGTGTATATTAAAATCGTTTTACGGTCTTTACACAGGATTGACAGTTTAAAGAAATTGCTTATTATTATGTCGAATAAAATCCTGAGAAAGAGGGAACGAGAGAGAGAAAGAGAGAAAGAGAAAGATGTGGATAAAAAATATTCATGATAAGAATATCCTACTTTCTTCGGCGATCTGGCCAATAACCCGTAGCTCCCAGAGATCGTAACAGACTCGAGACTTTGGTTATCTCTCGCGTCGGAACGTAAAAAGCCGCCTAAAGGATCGGATTGCAAACGGCCTTTCATCAACTCACACTGCGGAAAGAAGTTCAACGACAGTGAATAAGAACGGATGTTACGTCGTTATGTCAGTCCAGGTCATTCTTTATCGACCGCTTATCTACCGGAGGCTAAGCGATTTTTGAACGTCTCGTAACAAGAACCCGTCCACGGATCTTAAAGAGAATGCTAAAGAAACGGTGGCCATCTGGCGTCCGAACTTTCTGTTCTTCACCGATTCTCCCTTTATCGTTCCTAAACACCCCTCGTCTCATCCCTTCTCGAATATTCAAGACTTCGAAAGACCAGCCGTCGCCAAAAGTAACCAGCTGTGTCGTATAATGAATAAAAAAATCTCTATGAAATGTGATAGAGAGAGAGAGAGAGAGAGAGAGAAAAAGAGAGATTCTTAGAACTTAAATTCTGCTGACCGATGGGGTTATAAAAGAAATTGGATTTTGAAATTGATTTCAAGGCTGCTTATAGAATATATTACGATTAAAAAATGTACACTATTATGAAATATAGGGGAGAGTGGAGTAAATCGGACCGTGTTCCAAATCGGACCTTTTTAATTTAAATGAATACGGTTAAGCAGATTTGCTTGCCATTTATAATGTAAAGTCCCTATAAGACACCGTACATGTGACAGCAGTTTGACAGTTCTCTGTCATAACATTCACAGAATAGACGCAAATATGTATTTTCAGTTATCGTGCGAAAATTTTTTCAAAAAGAAAATCCTTGTAAATTATTATTTAAAAGATGTTAAAAATTTGAAAGATAATTGATTT